>JARBHB010000245.1:0-17740 GCA_029891345.1 Dryococelus australis
ATAAAAAACATGTTTCTTTGGTTTTTTGGATTTTTTATTAAAAAATTTAAAAGGGGTTTTACAAATTAACTTCTAAGAAATACCCCTGTAACTAAATTTTCCTTACAAGAATGAATAACAAAGATTTTTCTTAAAAAAATGACAAAATTTTAATTCAGCATATAGAAAATGAAATCATTTTGGGTTTTGGGGTAATTAAATTTTTAAAAATTTAAATTGGGAACTACAAATTTAATAACCCAAAGTAACCCGAATAAAAGTCCCTTAAAAGAATTAATAACTCGATTTGCTTTAAAAATGATGAAAAGTCAATACTAAATAGAACCCCATGGAAACTCAAATTTTGTTTTTGGGGTATAATTTTTTACAAACTTTAAAAGGTATGGGACAATTCAAAACTTCTAAAAAGACGCATGTAATAATTGTCCTTACAAGAAATTTAAAAAATACATTTTCTTAAGAATGGACAACTTTTAATTCACTATATAGAACCCATGAAACTCATTTGGGCGTTTTTTGGGGTATATTTAAAACAAAAATTAAAGTGGTTTTTGTACAATTCAATACTTTAAGAAAACGCATGTTAAATAATTGTCCTTACAAAAATGTAATTACTACGATTTGCTTTAAAAATGATGACAAAGTTCAATTTGCTTGTAGAACACAAGTATCTATTTGTCGTTTTTGGGATATTTATTACTAAAATTTAAGTGGTATGCCTACACTTCAATACTTCTAAGAAGAACGCATGTAACTAATTGGGCCTTCAAGGAATGTAATAAAATACGATTTGCTTAAAATGATGACAATAGTTAATTCAGCTATAATAACACATGATCTCATTTTCCGTTTTGGGGTATATTTTTATAAAACTTAAAAGTGGTATGGTTACACATTCAATACTTCTAAAAGAACGCATGTAACTAATTGTCCTTACACGGAATGTAATAACTACGAATTTGCTTAAAAGATGACAAAAAGTTCAATTCAGCTATTTTAGAACACATGTATCTCATTTGTGTTTTTGGGTATATTTTATTACTAAACTTTAAGTGGTTGCTACACTTTAATTTCTTCTAAGAAGTAACCATGTAACTAATTGTCCTTACCAGAATGTAAAAACTACGATTTGCTTTAAGAATGAAACAGAAATTCAGCTAATAACACATGAACTCATTTGCGTTTTTTGGGGTATATTAATTACAAAACTTTTGAATGGGATGCCTTTCACTTCAATACTTTAAGAAGTAAAGCATGTACTAATGTTCTTACAGAATTAATACCCACGATTTGCTTAAGAAGATGACAACAGTTCAATCACCCATAGAGACACATGTATCTCATTTGTGTTTTTGGGGTATATTTATTACAAACTTTACTGGTATGCTACACTTTAATACTTTTTAGAAACGCATGTAACTTAAATTTTCCTTACAAGAATGTAATAACTACGATTTGCTTAAGAATGTGACAACAGTTCAATTCAGCTATATAGAACACAATGTCATCATTTGCGTTTTGGATATATTTATTACAAAAACTTTTAAAATGGTATCTCAATTCAAACTTCTAAGAAGACCGGTAACTAATTGTTTTTAAAAAATTAAAAACTACTTTTCTTTAAAAATGATGAAAAACCCCAATTTGCTAATAGAACAATGTATCTATTTTTTTTGAAAAATTTTTTATTACAAAACTTTAATTGGTTTTCTAAATTCAAAACTCAAGAGAAAGCATTAAATAATTGTCCTTTCAAGAAAGTAAAACTCGATTTGCTAAGAAAAAATAAATATTCAATTCAGCTAAAAAGAAAAACCCTGATCTTTTTTTTTTGGGGGAATTTTATTTTAAATTTAAATTTATAACTACAATTCAAATAATCTGAAGTACCAGTTTAAAATTTTCCACAAGAAAGTAAAAACTACGATTTGTTTTAAGAATGATTACAACGTTTAATTTTGCTAAAAGAACACAGATTTATTTGTCGTTTTTGGGGATATTTTTTTTACTAAAAATTTAAAAATGGTATCTACAATTCAATATTTTAAAAAAGAACCAATAACTAATGCTTACAGAATGTAATAATACATTTGTAAAAAAGATTACAACTTTTTAAATTTAGCTTATAGAAACATGTATTATTTGTGTTTTTTTGGTTATTTATTTCTAACTTTAAAAGGGGTTTATCAAACAATTTTCTTCTAAGAGCGCCCGAAAAAAATTTCCTTCAGAAAGTAAAAAACAGAATTGTTTAAAAAGAAAAAAGTTAATTCAGCAAAAGAACACATTATCCATTTTTCGTTTTTTGGAATTTTATTTCAAAAATTTAAAATGGATGATTTTCAATAAAAAATTCAAGAAGAAAGCATGTAACAATTTTCCTTACCGAATGTAATAACACATTTGCTTAAGAATGATGAAAATTTCAATTCGCTTTTAGACAATGATCCTTTGTCGTTTTTTTTGGTTTTATTTATTCAAATTTTAAAATTATGGCCACTTAATATATAAAAGCCCGCAAAATAATTGTCCTTACAAAATGAATAACTTCGATTTGCTTAAAAATGATGAAACTTTTAATTCAAGTAAATAAAAATGAAAAACATTTTTCGTTTTTGGATTATTTTTTTTCTAAACTTTAAAGTGGGAATTAAAACCTTCAAATACTTAAGAAACCCCAATTTCTAATTGCCCCCCTTAAAATGTAAAACTACGATTTTTAAAAAGATGAAAAGTTTAATTTATTATAAACACATGATCTATTTGTCGTTTTTTTGGGTATTTTTTTTTTACTAAAATTTAAAGTGGTAAAACTCAATTCAAACTCTAAAAAGACACATGTAACTAATTGCCTTACAGAAGTAATAACTACGATTTGCTTAAGAATATAAAACAGTTTAATTCGCAAATAGAACATTTTTACTCATTTTTTTTTTTTGGGTAATTTAATTTAAAACTTTAGGTATGCTTCACTAATACTTTAAAAGAACAAGAACTAATTGTTCTTACAAGAATTAATTACTACATTTCTTAAGAATGATACAACAGTTAATTCAGCTTTTAAACCATGTATCCATTTTTCGTTTTTTTGGGTTTTTAAATTTCATAAATTTATGGTATCTTTCACTTCAAAACTTTAAAAGAGATTTAACAATTGTCCTTCGAAATTAAAAATACGATTTTCTTAAATGAAAAAAAAGTTTAATTCGCTAAAGAACACATGTATCCATTTTTCGTTTTTGGGATATTTTTATTACAAAAATTTAAAGTGGGTAGACTACAATTCAATTCCCTTTTAAGTAGACGCATGTTTCTAATAGTCCCTTTCAAGAATGTAAAACTACGATTTGCTTAATAATGATGAAAAAGGGTTTAATTATAATTATAGAATCACATGTTTCTTTTTGTCGTTTTTTGGGATATATTTATTACAAAACTTTTAAAGTGGTATTGGTTACAATTCAATACTTCTAAGAAGTATGCATGTAACAATATGTCCTTACAGAATGTATTAAATGTGAATTGCTTAAGAATGATGACAAAGATCAATTCAGCTATAAAAGAAAAAATGATCTCCTTTGTCGTTTTTGGGATATATTTATTACAAAACCTTTGATTGTATGTCTACACTCAATACTTTAAGAAGTAGCCTGTACAATTGTTTATTACAGAATGTAATAACTACGATTTGCTTAAATGATTTACAAATTCATTCAGCTATAAAGACACATGTATCTATTTGTGTTTGTGGATATATTTATTACAAATCTTTTGACTGGTATGCCTACACTTCAATACTTCTAAGAATAGCCATGCTACTAATTTTCTTACAAGAATGTAATAACTACGATTTGCTTAAGAATGATGACAACAGTTCAATTCAGCTGTATAGAATTATGATCTCATTTGTCGTGTTTTTTTAATATATTTATTACTAAACTTTAAAGTGGTATGACTCAATTCAATACTTCTAAGTAGACGCATGTAATAATTGTCCTTTCAGAAGTAAAAACTACGATTTGTTAAGAATGTGAAACAGTTCAATTCCTATATAGAAAATGTATCTCATTTGTCGTTTTGGATTATTTTAAAAACTTTAATTATCTACATTCAATTTCTAAAGAAGATTTAATAATTTCTTAAAAATAAACTCATTCTAGATTAGACAAATTAAATTTTTATTGAAATTTTCTAATTGTTTTGGTATTTAACAAACTTAAGGTAACAAACAATTCTAAAGAGTTAATATTGCTTAAAGAAAACTCATTCTTAGAATGAAACATTTTTGGTTAATAAAAACTTTGCGTTTTATATATTTAAAACTTAATTGCTAAATTAATACTCAAAGGAAGATAAAGTCCCTTCAGATTAAAACACATTCTTGTTTGGAAAATTATAATATAAAATGTTTTCATGTCTTTGGATAATTATTCTTAAAAATTTTTTTTTGTTTTTTTTTTTTTTTTTAAAAAAACAAATTTTAAAAAAAAAAAAAAAATTTAAGATGTAAATCATTCTTAGATGATGAATAGTCTTACAAAAAATTATAATCGTTTGTTTAAATATAAACTTAATTTATGCACATTATCTCAAGTTTTGAATTTTAATTAAAACTTTTGTGGATTCAATTAATCCTAAAGACCATTATATTGCTTAAAATTTTTAAAATTTAAAATGATACAAATTAATCACTAAGAACATGTTCTATTGTCGTTTGGTAATTAATACAATTTGTTGATGAACAATTCAATATAAGAAAAGTAAATTGTCTTTAAAATTTTAATAATTCTTGATGATGAAAAATTCAATCTTAAAAACAGTATTCTTTGTTTTATATTTATAAAACTTAATGAATGACTCAATTCATTTGGGAAATTTAACAATTTTAAAATATAAAATTTCATTTTAAGAGTACAAGTAATTCCTTAAAATTTCATTTCGTTTGTAATTTACAAAATTTGATTTGAAAATTAATATTTTTACATAAATTTCCCTTAAGTATTAATCATTTAAGAATGATGAACTTTCTTCAATTTAAAACACTGTATTATGGGGTTTTGGTATTTAACAAACTTTAAGTTTTAATTATTTCAAAATTGCGTAAAAATTTCTTTTAAATTAAAATACATTTTAGTTAAAATTCAATTCCTTAAGAATGAACTTTTTCGTTTTGGAAATTTTAAACTTTATGTATTTAATTCAAACTTTGAGTCTGTACATTTCTCAAAATAAAACTTTTTAAGATGATACACATTCTTGTATTGAAACATTTTCCCTTGCGTTTTGGAAAATTTTTTCAAATTTATGTATGTACATAATCTTCTAGAAGTACCATTCAATTGTCTTACAAAAGTAATACTAGTTTGCTAAGAATGAAAAACATTCAATGTAATAACACATGTATAATTGTCGTTTTGGATATTATTACAAACTTAAGTGGATGTACAATTCAATACTTTAAAAGCAGTAACTATTGTCCTTACAAAATAATACTACGATTTGTTAAGAATGATGCAACAGTTATTCACTTAAAAAATGTATCTCATTTGTCTTTTTGGAATTTATCAAAATTTAAAGGTGTTATACTTAATACTTCTAGAAGAAATTAACTATTTCTTAAGAATTACACGATTCTTAAGAAATGACCATTATTTATATTAAACAAACTTTGTTTGGAAATTATTCAAACTTTAAGGTATGTAAATTAAATTTAAACATGTAACTAATTGTTAAGAATAATAATCATTGCTTAAGAAATGAAAATTTTATCGGGATAAACTATTAGTGTTTTTTAATTTTTAATTACAAATTGTTAGAATAAATTAATACTTTAAAGTGCATTAATAAGCTTAAAAATTATAATCGTTTGAAATGATACAAATTAATTCACTATTAGAACCATGTTATTGTCTTTGGTATATATTCTTGATAGCCAATCATATTAGAACCATGTACTAATTTTTTTTTAAATTATAAACTTTGCTGATGAAAAATTCAATCTTAAGAACCTGTACTAAATTGTCTTTTGGAAATAATTCAAATTTAAGTGAATTCATTCATATTAGAAGTACCATGTTAAATTTTTACAATTAAAACACATTTTAAAGAGACCATTAATTTTTTAAAATTTTCATTTTTTTGGGAATTTAAATTTTCAAATTAAAGGGATTCATTCTATTTAGAAGTACCATGTAACTAATTGTCCTTACCAGAATGTAAAACTACGAATTGCTTAAGAATGATGACAACAGTTGAATTCATATATATAGAACACATGTATCTCATTTGTCGTTTTTGGAAATATTTTCATTACAAAACTTTAAAGTGGAATTTTTACAACTCAATACTTCAAAGAAGTACGCATGTAACTAATTGTCCTTACAAGAATGTAATAACTACAATTTGCTTAAGAATGATGACAACAGTTCAATTCAGATATATATAACACATGTATCTCATTTGTCATTTTTTGGATATTTTTATTACTTAACTTTAAAGTGGTATAACTACAATTCAATACATTTAAGAAGTACACATGTAAATAATTGTCCTTACAAGAATGTAATAACGACGATTTGCTTAAGAATGATGACAACAGTTCAATTCAGCTATATAGAACACATGAATCTCATTTGTAGTTTTTCGGATATATTTATTACTAAACTTTTGACTGTTATGCTTACACTTCAATACTTCTAAGAAGTACGCATGTAACTAATTGTTTTTACAATAATATAATAACTATGATTTGCTTAAGAATGATGACAACAGTTCAATTCAGCTATAGAGAACACATGTATCTTATTTGTCGTTTTTGGGATATATTAATTACAAAACTTTTGACTTGTATGCTTACACTTCAATACCTCTAAGAAATACGCATGTAACTAATTGTCCTTACAAGAATATAATAACTACGATTTTCTTAAGAATGATGACATTAATTCAATTCAGCTATATAGAACATATGTAACTCATTTGTCGTTTTTGGGATATATTTATTACAAAACTTTAAAGTGATATAACTAAAATTCAATACATCTAAGATGTACGCATGTAACTAATTGTCCTTACAAGAATGTAATAACTACGATTTGCTTAAGAAAGATGACAATAGTTCAATTCAGCTATATAGAACACATGTATCTCATTTGTCGTTTTTGGGATATTTTTCTTAATAAACTTTAAAGTGGTATAACTACAATTCAATACATCTAAGAAGTACACATGTAACTAATTGTCCTTACCAGAATGTAATAACTACGATTTGCTTAAGAATGATGACAACAGTTCAATTCAGCTATATAGAACACATTTATCTGATTTGTCATTTTTGGGATATTTTTATTACTAAACTTTAAAGTGTTATAACTCAATTCAATATATCTAAGAAGTACGAATATAACTAATTGTCCTTACAAGAATGTAATAACTACGATTTGCTTAAGAATGATGACAACAGTTCAATTCAGCTATATAGAACACATGTATTGTACATGTCGTTTTTGGGATATATTTATTACAAAACTATAAAGTGGTATGGTTACAATTCAATACTTCTAAGAAGAACGCATGTAACTAATTGTTCTTACAAGAATGTAATAACTACGATTTGCTTAAGAATGATGACAATAGACCAATTCAGCTATATAGAACACATGTATCTCATTTGTCGTTTTTTGGATATATTTATTACAAAACTTTAAAGTGGTATGGTTACAATACAAAACTTCTAAGAAGAACGCATGTAACTAATTGTCCTTACACGAATGTAATAACTACGATTTGCTTAAGAATGATGACAATGTTCAATTCAGCTATAAGGAACACATGTATCGCATTTGTCGTTTTTTGGTTATATTTATTACAAAACTTTTGACTGGTATGCCTACACTTCGATACTTCTAAGAAGTACCCATGCTACTAATTGTCATTACAACAATGTAATAACTACGATTTGCCTAACAATGATGACAACAGTTCCATTCAGCTATATAGATTAAATGTATCACATTTGTTGTTTTTGGGATATATTTATTACTAAACTTTAAAGTGGTATGACTTCAATTCAATTCTTCTAAGTAGTACGCATGTTACTAATTGTCCTTACAAGAATGTAAAAACTACGAATTGCTTAATAATGATGACAACAGTTGAATTCATAATTATAGAACACATGTATTTCATTTGTCGTTTTTGGGATATATTTATTACAAAACTTTAAAGTGGTGTGTTACAATTCAATACTTCTAAGAAGTACGCATGTAACTAATTGTCCTTACAAGAATGTAATAACTATGAATTGCTTAAGAATGATGACAACAGTTCAATTCAGCTATATAGAACCCATGTATCTCATTTGCCGTTTTTTGGATATATTTATTACAAAACTTTTGACTGGTATGTCTACACTTCAATACTTCTAAGAAGTACCCATACCACTAATTGTCATTACAAGAAGTAAAAATTACGATTTGCTTAGAGATGATGACAACAGTTCAATTCAGATATATAGAACATATGTATCTCATTTGTCGTTTTTGGGATATATTTATTACAAAACTTTAAAGTGGTATGACTACAATTCAATAATTCTAAGAAGATCGCATGTAACTAATTATCTTTACAAGAATATAATAAATACGATTTACTTATGAATGATGATAACAGTTAAATTCAGCTATATAGAATACAAGTATCTCATTTGTCGTTTTTGGGATATATTTATAACTAGACTTTAAAGAATTATGACTACAATTCAATACTTCTAAGTAGTACGCACGTAACTAATTGTCCTTACAAGAATGTAATAACTACGAATTGCTTAAGAAAGATGACAACAGTTCAATTCAGCTATATAGAACACATGTATCTCATTTGTCGTTTTTTGGATATATTTATTACAAAACTTTTGACTGGTATGTCTACACTTCAATACTTCTAAGAAGTACCCATACCACTAATTGTCATTACAAGAATGTAAAAAATTACGATTTGCTTAAGAATGATGACAGCAGTTCAATTCAGCTATATAGAACACATGTATCTCATTTGTCATTTTTGGACATATTTATTACAAAACTTTTGACTGGTATGCCTACACTTCAATACTTCTAAGAAGTACCCATTCCACTAATTGTCATTACAAGAATGTAATAACTACGATTTGGTTAAGAATGATGACAACAGTTCAATTCAGCTAGATAGAACACATGTATCACATTTGTCGTTTTTCTGATATATTGTTACAAAATTTTAATGGTATTATTACAATTCAATACTTCTAAGAAGTACGCATGTAACTAATTGTCCTTACAAGAATGTAAAATAGATTTGCTTAACATGATGAAACAGTTCAATCGCTATATAGACAATGTATATCATTTGTCGTTTTTTGGATATATTAATTACAAAACTTTAAATGTATGACTACAATCCATACTTCTAAGAAGTACGCATGTAACTAATTGTCCTTACAAAAATTAATAACATACTATTGTTAAGAATGATGACAACAGTTCAATTCAGCTATATAGAATACATGTATCTCATTTGTCTTTTTTGGATATATTTATTACTAACTTTAAGTGAATAACTACAATTCATATATCTAATAGTAACATGTAACTAATTGTCTTCAAGAATGTAATAACTACAATTGCTTAAGAAGATGACAACAGTTCAATCAGCTAATAGAACCATGTATCTCATTTGTCGTTTTGGTATATATTTATTACAACTTTAAAGGTATGCACATTCAATACTTCTAAGTATATCACTAACTAATTGTCCTTACAAGAATGTAATAACTACGAATTGCTTAAGAAAGATACACAGTTCAATTCAGCTATATAGAACACATGTATCTCATTTGTCTTTTTTGAATATTTATTACAAAACTTTTGACTGGTATGTCTACACTTCAATACTTCTAAGAATACCCATTCCACTAATTGTCATTACAAGAATGTAATAACTACGATTTGTTAAGAATGATGACAACAGTTCAATTCAGCTAATAGAACACATGTATCCATTTGTCTTTTTGGATATATTTATTTCATAATTTTATGTATACATCACTTCAATACTTCTAAAAGTACCCATTCACTAATTGTCATTACAAGAATGTAATAACTAGATTTGCTTAAGAATGATGAAAATAGTTCAATTCGATATTATAACACATGTATTCATTTGTCATTTTGGAATTAACAATAATGGTATACAATCATACTAAACCTAAAATTGTTTACAAATAATAACCGCTAAGAATGAGAACTCAATCGTTTAAACATATTTTGTTTTTTTGGATATTTTTATTACTAAACTTTTAAAGTGTATAACTACAATTCTATATATCTAATATGTAACAGTATACTAATTGTCTTTGCAAAATTAATAACTACAATTTGCTTAAGAATGATGACAACATTCAAATCAAGCTACAGAGAACTGATTTCATTTGTCGTTTTATTAATATTTATCAGATTTTAAATTGATATTCTAATTTCAATACTCTAATAATATCACTAAACTAATTGTCTACAAAATTATAAGAAAATTGCTACGAATAATACAAATTCAATCATATATAAAACATTGTATCTTTTTGTTTTTTTACAACTTTTACTTCAAAATTTACACTGTCATACTCCTTCAAGAAGTACCCATTTCCATAAGTACATTCAAGAATTGTATTACACGATTGCTTAAAGATGAAATATTAATTCAATGTATCATCAATTGTTCTATTGCATTTTTTGGATATAGTTTTTTATAATTTTTTCATAACTTCACTTTATAATACTTCAAAAAGTACCCATTCCACTAATTGCATTACAAAATAAAATACGAATTTGCTAAAATGATAAAATATTCAATTAGATAATATAAACACATGTATCTCATTTGTCATTTTGGGATATTTTTATTACTTAACTATAAAGTGGTATAACTACAATTCAATACATCTAAGAAGTACACATGTAACTAATTGTCCTTACAAGAATGTAATAACGACGATTTGCTTAAGAATGATGACAACAGTTCAATTCAGCTATATAGAACACATGTATATCATTTGTTGTTTTTGGGATATATTTATTACTAAACTTTTGACTGTTATGCATACACTTCAATACTTCTAAGAAGTACGCATGTAACTAATTGTTTTTACAATAATATAATAACTATGATTTGCTTAAGAGTGATGACAACAGTTCAATTCAGCTATAGAGAACACATGTATCTCATTTGTCGTTTTTGGGATATATTTATTACTAAACTTTAAAGTGGTATGACTACAATTCAATACTTCTAAGAAGTACCATGTACACTAATTGTCTTACAAGAATGTAATAACTACGATTTGCTTAAGATGATGACAACAGTTCAATTCAGCTATATAGAACACATGTATCTCATTTGTCGTTTTGGGATATATTTATTACTAAACTTTAAAGTGGTATGACTACAATTCAATACTTCTAAGAAGTACGCATGTAACTAATTGTCCTTACAAGAATGTAATAACTACGATTTGCTTAAGAATGATGACAACAGTTCAATTCAGCTATATAGAACACATGTATCTCATTTGTCGTTTTTGGGATATTTTTATTACAAACTTAAAGTGGTATGGTTACAATTCAATACTTCTAAGAAGAACGCATGTAACTAATTGTCCTTACAAGAATGTAATAACTACGATTTGCTTAAGAATGATGACAACAGTTCAATTCAGCTATATAGAGACACATGTATCTCATTTGTCGTTTTTGGGATATATTTATTACAAAACTTTAAAGTGGTATGCTACAATTCAATACTTCTAAGAAGTACGCATGTAACTAATTGTCCTTTACAAGAATGTAATAATACGATTTGCTTAAGAATGATGAAACAGTTCAATTCAGCTATATAGAACACATGTATCTCATTTGTCGTTTTTGGGATATATTTATTACAAAACTTTAAAGTGGTATGTTACAATTCAATACTTCTAAGAAGTACGCATGTAACTAATTGTCCTTACAAGAATGTAATAACTACGATTTGCTTAAGAATGATGACAACAGTTCAATTCAGCTATATAGAACACATGTATCTCATTTGTCGTTTTTGGGATATATTAATTACAAACTTTAAAATGGTATGACTACAATTCCAAATTCTAAGAAGTACGCATGTAACTAAATGTCCTTTAATGTACGTAATAATAACGATTTGCTTAAGAATGATGACAACAGTTCAATTCAGCTATATAGAACACATGTATCTCATTTGTCGTTTTTGAAATATATTTATTACAAAACTTTAAAGTGGTATAACTAAAATTCAATATATCTAAGATGTACGCATGTAACTAATTGTCCTTACAAGAATGTAATAACTGCGATATGCTTAAGAAAGATGACAATAGTTCAATTCAGCTATATAGAACACATGTATCTCATTTGTCGTTTTTGGGATATTTTTATTAATAAACTTTAAAGTGGTATAACTACAATTCAATACATCTAAGAAGTACACATGTATTTATTTGTCTTTACCAGAATGTAATAACTACGATTTGCTTAAGAATGATGACAACAGTTCAATTCAGCTATATAGAACACATGTATCTCCTTTGTCGTTTTTGATATATATTTATTACAAAACTTTTGACTGGTATGTCTACACTTCAATACTTCTAAAAGTAACCATTCCACTAATTGTCATTATAAGAATGTAATAACTACGATTTGCTTAAGAATGATGACAACAGTTCAATTCAGCTATATAGAACCCATGTATCGCATTTGTCGTTTATGGGATATTTTTATTACAAAACTTTAAAGTGGTATGACTACATTTCAATACATCTAAGAAGTAGAAATGTAACTAATTGTCCTTACAAGAATGTAATAACAACGATTTGCTTAAGAATGATGAAAACAGTTCAATTCAGCTATATAGAACACATGTATCTCATTTGTCGTTTTTGGGATATATTTATTAGAAAACTTTAAAGTGGTATGGTTACAATTTAATACTTCTAAGAAGTACGCATGTAACTAATTGTCCTTACAAGAATGTAATAACTACGATTTGCATAAGAATGAAGCCAACAGTTCAATTCAGCTATATAGGACACATGTATCTCATTTGTCGTTTTTAGGATATATTTATTACTATACTTTAAATTGGTATGACTACAATTCAATATTTCTAAGTAGTACACATGAAAATAATTGTCCTTACAAGAATATAATAACTACGATTTGCTTATGAATGATGACAACAGTTCAATTCAACCTATATAGAACACATGTTTCTCAATTGTCGTTTTTGGATATATTAATTACAAAATTTTGGACTGGTATGCTTACACTTCAATACTTCTAAAAAGTACGCATGTAATTAATTGTCTTTACAAGAATGTAATAACTACGATTAGCTTAAGAATGAAGACAACAGTTCAATTCAGCTATAGAGAACACATGTATCTCATTTGTCGTTTATGGGATATATTTATTACAAACTTTAAAGTGGTATGACTACAATTCATTACTTCTAAGAAGTACGCAATTAACTTATTGTCATTACAAGAATTATAATAACTACGATTAGCTTAAGAATGATGAACAACGGTTCAGTTCAGCTATAGAGAACACATGTATCGCATTTGTCGTTTTTGGGATATATTTATTAAAACTTTAAAGTAGTATGGTAACAATTCAATACTTCTAAGAAGTACGCATGTAACTAATTGTCCTTACAAGAATGTAATAACTACGATTTGCTTAAGTATGATGAAAACAGTTCAATTCGGCTATATAGACACATGTATCTTATTTGTCGTTTTTGGGATATATTAATTAAAAAACTTTAAAGTGGTATGACTACAATTCCATACTTCTAAGAATTACGCATGTAACGAATTGTCCTTACAATGATGTAATAACTACCATTTGCTTAAGAATGAAGACAACAGTTCAATTCAGCTATATAGAACACATGTATCGCATTTGTCGTTTTTGGGATATATTTATTACTAAACTTTAAAGTGGTATGACTACATTACAATACATCTAAGAAGTAGAAATGTAACAAATTGTCCTTACAAGAATATAATATCAACGATTTGCTTAAGAATGATGACAACATGTTCAATTCAGATATATAGAACACATGTATCTCATTTGTCATTTTTGGGATATATTTATTACAAAACTTTAAAGTGGTATGAATACAATTCCATACTTCTAAGAAAGTACGCATGTAATAATTGTCCTTACAAGAATGTAATAACTATGAATTGCTTAAGAATTATGAAAACAGTTGAATTCATATATATAGAACACATGTATCTCATTTGTCGTTTTTGGGATATATTTATTACAAAATTTTAAAGTGGTATGGTTACATCTCAATACTTCTAAGATGTACGCATGTAACTAATTGTCCTTACAAGAATGTAATAACTACGATTTGCTTAAGAATGATGACAACAGTTCAATTCAGCTATATAGAACACATGTATCTGATTTGTCGTTTTTGGGATATATTTATTTAAACTTTAATGTGGTATGGTTACAATTCATTACTTCTAAGAAGTACGCATGTAACTAATTTTCCTTACAAGAATGTAATAAACTACGATTGCTTAAGAATGATAACAGTTCAATTCCGCTTAGTTGAACACATGTATCTCATTAGTCGTTTTTGGGATATGTTTATTACTAAAGTTTAAAGTGGTTATGGTTACAATTCAATACTTTTAAGATGAACGCATGTAACTAATTGTCCTTACAAGAATGTAATAACTACGATTTCCTTAAGAATGATGAAAACAGTTCAATTCGCTTAGTAGAAACAAGTATCTCATTTGTCGTTTTTGGATATATTTATTATAAAACTTAAAAGTGGTATGGTTACAATTCAATACCCTTAAGAAGTAAGCATTTAACTAATTGTCCTTACAAGAATGAAATAACTACGATTTGCTTAAGACTGATGAAAACAGTTCCATTCGGCTATATAGAGCACATGTATATCATTTGTCGTTTTTTGGATATATTAATTACAAAACTTTAAAATGGTATGACTACAATTCCAAATTCTAAGAAGTACGCATGTAACTAAATGTCCTTTAATGAACGTAATAATAACGATTTGCTTAAGAATGATGACAACAGTTCAATTCAGCTATATAGAACACATGTATCTCATTTGTCGTTTTTGAAATATATTTATTACAAAACTTTAAAGTGGTATAACTAAAATTCAATATATCTAAGATGTACGCATGTAACTAATTGTCCTTACAAGAATGTAATAACTGCGATATGCTTAAGAAAGATGACAATTGTTCAATTCAGCTATATAGAACACATGTATCTCATTTGTCGTTTTTGGGATATTTTTATTAATAAACTTTAAAGTGGTATAACTACAATTCAATACATCTAAGAAGTACACATGTATTTATTTGTCTTTACCAGAATGTAATAACTACGATTTGCTTAAGAATGATGACAACAGTTCAATTCAGCTATATAGAACACATGTATCTCCTTTGTCGTTTTTGATATATATTTATTACAAAACTTTTGACTGGTATGTCTACACTTCAATACTTCTAAAAAGTAACCATTCCACTAATTGTCATTATAAGAATGTAATAACTACGATTTGCTTAAAAATGATGACAACAGTTCAATTCAGCTATATAGAACACATCACATGTATCTCATTTGTCATTTTTGGTATATATTAATTACAAACTTTAAAGTGGTATGACTACAATTCAATATTCTAAGAAGTACGCATGTAACTAATTGTCCTTACAAATATATAATAACTACGATTTGCTTAAGATGATGACAACAGTTCAATTCATCTATATAGAACACTGTTTCTCAATTGTCGTTTATGGGATATATTAATTACAAAACTTTAAAGTGGTATGACTACAATTCAATACATCTAAGAAGTACGCATGTAATTAATTGTCCTTACACGAATGTAATAACTACGATTTACTTAAGAATGATGACAACAGTTCAATTCAGATATATAGAATACAAGTATCTCATTTGTCGTTTTTGGGATATATTTATTACTATACTTTAAAGTGATATGACTACAATTCAATACTTCTAAGAAGAACGCATGTAACTAATTGTCCTTACACGAATGTAATAACTACGATTTGCTTAAGGATGTTGACAACAGTTCAATTCAGCTATATAGAACTCATGTTTCTCAATTGTCGTTATTTGGATATATTAATTACAAAATTTTGGACTGGTATGCTTACACTTCAATACTTCTAAGAAGTACACATTATACCAATTGTCCTTACAAGAATATAATAAATACGATTTGCTTAAGAATGATGACAACAGTTCAATTCATCTGTATAGAACACATGTATCTCATTTGTCGTTTTTGGGATATATATATTACAAAACTTTAAAGTGGTATGGTTACAATTCAATACTTCTAAGAAGTACGCATGTAATAATTGTCCTTACAAGAATGTAATAACTCGATTTGTTTAAGAATGATGACAACAGTTCAATTCACCTATATAGACACATGTATTCATTTGTCGTTTTTGGGAAATAATTATTACAAAACTTTTTGATGGTATGCCTACACTTCAATACTTCTAAGAAGTACCCATGCTACTAATTGTCATTACAAGAATGTAATTAAAACGATTTCTTAAGAATGATGACAACAGTTCAATTCAGCTATATAGAATACATGTATCTCATTTGTCGTTTTGGGATATATTTTATTACTATACTTTAAAGTTGTATGAATACAATTCAATACTTCTAAGAAGTACGCATGTAACAAATTGTCTTTACAATAATATAATAACTACGATTTGCTTAAGAATGATGAAAACAGTTCAATTCGGCTATATATAGCACATGTATCTCATTTGTCGTTTTTGGTATATATTAATTACAAAACATTAAAGTGGTATGACTACAATTCAATACTTCTAGTTGTAAGCATGTAACTAATTGTCCTTACAAAAATATAATAACTACGATTTGCTTAAGAATGATGACAACAGTTCAATTCAGCTTAGTAGAACACATGTATCTCATTTGTCGTTTTTGGGATATATTTATTACAAAACTTTAAAGTGGTTTGGACTACAATTCAATACTTCTAAGAAGTAAGCATGTAAAATAATTGTCCTTACAAGATTATATTAACTACGATTTGCTTAAGAATGATGACAAAAAGTTCAATTCAGCTATAGAACACATGTATCTCATTTGTCGTTTTGGGATATATTTATTACAAAACTTTAAAGATGTATGAAAACAATTCAATACTTCTAAGAAGTTTCGCATGTAACTAATTGTCTTTACAAGAATATAATAACTACGATTTGCTTAAGAATGATGAAAACAGTTCAATTCGGTATATATAGCACATGTATTTTATTTGTCGTTTTTGGTATATATTAATTACAAAACATTAAAGTGGTATGGGCTACAATTCAATTTCTTCTAAGTGTAGATGTAAATAATTGTCCTTACAAAAATAAAAATAACTACGATTTGCTTAAGATTGATGACAACAGTTAATTCAGTATTTAGAACTCATGTTTCTCAATTGTCGTTTTTGGGATATATTAATTTCAAAATTTTGGATGGTATGCTTACACTACAATACTTCTAAGAAGTACGCAGTTACTAATTGTCCTTACAAGAATGTATAACTA
>JARBHB010000246.1:0-17737 GCA_029891345.1 Dryococelus australis
CAGAAATATGTAAAAATATCGTCTCAGCTAAAATACCCAAAATTGTAAAAATATGTCCCCAGTAACAATACACCGAAATATTATTTAAAATCGTTCAGCTAACAAATACCCAGAAATATGATTTTAATATCGTCTCCCCTAAAAAATACCCAGAAATTGTTTTAAATGTCTAGTAAAAATACCCAGAAAAATTTTTGTATGCTCAGCTTACAATAACCAAAATATGTTTAAAAAATCCTCAACTAACAATATCCCAGAAAAATGTAAAAAAATACTCTCAGCTAAAATACCGAAATATGTATGTGAATATGCTCCGCTAACAATCACCGAAATTTATGTGAATATCGTCCCCCAGCTAACAATACCCAGAAAATTAAGAATACGCTAAACTAACAAAACACCAAATATGTATTTTACGTCTCAGCTAAAAACACCCGAAAAAATGAATGTGAATATGTCTAGAACAAAACCAAAAAATATGTTGGAAATGTTTCCAGCTAACAATCACCAAAAAAATATTATTTGGGAAAATCGTCTCAGTAAACAATAAAAAAAATTTGTATTTAAATCGTCCAGAACAATACCCAGAAATATTATGGAATATCGTCTAGCTAACAATCAACCCGAAATATGTAAAATTCGTCTCAGTAAAAAATCACCAGAAAAAAAGTAAAATATGTCTCAGCTAACAACACCAAATATTTATACGAATTCGTCTCAGCTAACAATACACCCCGAAAATTTGTATACGAATATCTTAGCTAACAAACCCCAGAATTGTATTGAATACGTCTCAACTAACCCCTTTTTAAAAATTTCTCCAAAAAACCCGAAAATTTTGTACCCGGGAAAAATGTCTCAGCTAAAAACACCAAAATATGTTTAAAGATTATCTCTCAGTAACAAAACAAAAGAAATATTTTAAATTCGTCTCAGCTAACAATACCCGAAATTGTATTAATATCGCTCAGCAAAATACCCGAATATTAAAAATATGTCCAGCTAACAATACACCCCCAAAAAATGATAAAAAATGCTCAGCTAACAATTTCCCAAAATGTATATGAAACGTCTCAGTGAAAATACACCAAAATATTATTGGAATATCGTCCAGCTAAAATACCCGAAATATGTATTTTGAAAATCGTCCTCAGCTAACAAAACACCAGAAATATGTAAACAAAATTTCTCACTAACAAAACACCCGAAAAAAGTTATGTTTTGTCCTAGCTAACAAAACACCCAAAAAAATTATTAGAATATCCTCACAACAATCACCGAAATATGATGAATATCCCTTCAATACAATAAACCCAGAAAAAATGTAAAAATATCGTCTCAGCTAACAAACACCAAATATGTATGGGAATATCGTCTCGTTTCATTTCCCCAAAATAATTTTGGAATTCGTTCGCTAACAATCACCCGAAATATGTAAACAATATCGTTCAGCAAAATACACCCGAAAAGTATGGAAAATGTCTCAGCTAAAAATACCCCAAAATATGTTAGAATTTCGTCAGTAAAAAAACCCGAAATTGTTTGAAATCGTCTCAGCTAAAATCCACCCAAAAAATGTTAGAATATCGTCCCCCAGCTAACAATACAACGAAATATGTATACGAATATTCTCACTAACAAATCAACCCGAAATTTATAGAAACGTCTCAGCAAAATCCCAGAAATTGTATTGGGGGTTTTTCGTCTCAGCTAACAATCACCAGAAAAATGAAACAATATCGCTCAGTAAAAAATCCCAGAAAAATGTTTAAAAAATCGTCTCAGTAACAATACCCAAATATGTAAAAATTCTCTCAGCTAACAATTTCTCCAAAATTGTTTTGAAAATCGCTCCCTAAAAAATACACCGAATATTTTGTAAATAGTCTCAGCTAACAAAACACCAGAAATATGAAATTTTTTTTCGCTCAGCTAACAAACCCGAAAAATGTATCTGAATACGTCTCAGCTAACATTACAACCAGAAATATGTATGTGAATATCGTCTCAGCTAACAATACACCAAATATGTAAATATCGTCGCTTAAAAAAACTCACCTGAAATTTTTTAATACGTCTCAGCTAACAATTAACCAGAAATATGTATGTGAATATTGTCTCAGCTAACAATACACCAGAAATATGTAAACAATATCGTCTCAGCAAAAAATACACCAGAAATATGTATAGGAATATCGTCTCAGCTAACAATACACCAGAATATGTATACGAATAACGTCTCAGCTAACAATACAAACCCGAAATATTAAGAATATCGTCTCAGCTAAATACACCAGAAAATATTTAGAATATCGTCCCCAGCTAAACAATACACCAGAAATTATGTATATGAATAACGTCTACAGAACAATACACCAGAAAAAATGTATTTGAATATCGTTTCTCAGCTAACAATACACCAGAAATATGTATGGAATATCGTCATCAGCTAAAAAATTACACCAGAAATATGTTAGAATATCGTCTCAGCTAAATAATCACCAGAAATATTGTAGTGAATATCGTCTCAGCTAACAATACCCAAAAATATGTATTAATATCGTCTCAGCTAACAATACACCAGAAAATATGTATAGAATATCGTCTCAGCTAACAATAACACCAGAAATATGTAATGGGAAAATCGTCTCAGCTAAAAATTCCCATAAATATGTTTGACAATATCGTCTCAGCTAACAATACACCAGAAATATTGTAAAATTTGTCCCAGGCAACAATACACCAAAAATTATACGATATCGCAGCTAACATTCAAAACAGAAATATGTAACAATATCGTCTCAGCTAACAATACCCCAGAAACAATGTAAAGAAAAACGTCTAACTAACATACCCAGAAATAGTATACGAATATCGTCTCACTAACAATACCCAAGAAAAAAATGTATTGAATAATCGTCTCAGCTAACAATCACCAGAAATATTATACAATATCGTTCAGTAACAATACACCAAGAAATATGTATGTGAATATCGTCTCAGCTAACAATCACCAGAAATATGATGTGAATATCGTTCAGCTAACATTACACCAGAAATATTATAGAATATCGTCTCAGCTAACAATACACCAGAAATATGTAACAATATCGTCCTCAGCTAACAATACACCAGAAAAAATGTATACGAATATCGCATCAGCTAACAATCACCAGAAATATGTATTTAATGTCTCAGCTAACAATACACCAGAAATATGTAAACAATATCGTCTCAGCTAACATAACACCGAAATATGTATAGAATATCGTCTCAGCTTAAACATTACACCAGGGAAAAATGTATAAATTTTCGTCTCAGCTAACAATACACCAGAATATGTATGGAATTCGTCTCAGTAACAATACACCAGAATTTTGTATTAGAATATCGTTTTCAGCTAACAATACAACAGAAATATGTATAGAATATCGTCTTCAGCTAAACAAAACACCAGAAATATTTTACGAAAAATACGCTCAGCTAACAAATACACCAAAATATGTATACGAATATCGTCTCAGCTAACAATACACCATAAATATGTATTTGAAAAATCGTCTCAGCTAACAAGACACCAGAAAATTTATGAATATCGTCTCAGCTAAACAATCACCAGAAATATGTATTGGAATATCGTCTCAGCTTAAAAAACCACCAGAAATTTTGTAATGTGAATATCGTCTTCAGCTAAATACACAAAAAATATTATGGAATATCGTTTTCAGCTAACAAATACACCAGAAATATGTATTGAATACGTCTCAGCTAACAATACACCAGAAAATATTAATGTAATATCGTCTCAGCTAACAATACACCAGAAATATGTATCTGAATATCGTCTCAGCTAACAATACCCAAAATGTATACAATATCCGTCCTCAGCTAACAATACACCAGAAATATGTATGTGAATATCGTCTCAAGCTAACAATACAACCAGAAATATGTAAAGTGAATTTTCGTCTCACTAACAATACAAAACCAGAAAAATGTATACGAATATCGTCTCAGCAAAAAATACACCAAAATAGTATGTGAATATCGTCTCAGCTAACCCAAAACACCGAAATATGTATTGAATATCGTCTCAGCTAACAATACACCAAATTATGTATTGAATATAGTCTCAGCTAACAATACCCAGAAATATGTAAATTCTCTCACTAAAATACACCAGAAAAATGTATTAAAAACGTCTCCGCTAACAATCACCAGAAAAAGTATAAAATCGTTCAGCAACAAATTCCAGAAATATGTAAAAGAAATTCTACTAACAATCACCAAAATAGTATGAAATCGTCCAAACTAACAATCCCAGAAATATGTTTTAATAGTCTCACTAACAAACACAAAATTTTATTATAATTCGCTCAGTAACCAAAAACACGAAAATGTAAAAATATCGTCTCAGCTAACAAACCCCAAAAAAAATGTATGAATATCTCAGCAACAATACACCAGAAATATTAAGAATTCGCTCATAAAAAAACACCGAAATATGTTTGTATTTCCAGCTTTTCAATACACCAAAATATGTATTAATAATCGTAAAAAAACAATAACCAGTAAAATGTTTAATATGGGCTCAGCTAACAAAACCCCAGAAATTTATTAATATTGTCTCGCTAAAATACCCGAAATTGTAAAAAATCGTCTCACTAAACCATCCCCCCAAAAATTTTTATTTGAATATCGTCTCAGCTAACAAAACCCAGAAATTTTGTATGGAATATCGTCTCAGCTAACAATACAACCCGAAATATGTATTACGAAATCGTCTCAGCTAACAATACACAGAAATATGTAAAATATCGTCTCCCGCTAAACAATACCCAGAAATATGTATGTGAATATCGTCTCAGCTAACAATACAAAACCCGAAATATGTATGTGAATATGTCTCAGCTAACAAATACACCAGAAATTAAAGTATGGGAATATCGTCTCAAACTAACAAACACCGAAATATGTATAGAATATCGTCTCAGCTAAAAATACCCCCAGAAATATGTATGTGAATATCGTCTCAGCTAACAATTCACCAGAAAAATGTAAACAATAATCGTCTCAGCTAACAATACACCAGAAATATGTAAACAATATCGTCTCACTAACAATACCCAGAAATATGTAAAATATCGCTCAGCTAACAAACCCAGAAATTTTTGAATATCGCTCAGCTAACAAACCAAAATATGTAAAAAAATATCGCTCCAACAAACACCAGAAATAGTAAATGAAATCGTTCAGCTACAATTTCCCAGAAATATGTTTAATATCGTCTCAAAAACACCCAAAAAATGTAAAAATCGTTCCTAAAAAATAAAAAAATTTTTAAAAATTTTCCCCCAAAAAAAAAACAAAAAATTTTTTGAAAGTTCCCGTTTTTCCTACACATAAAAAAATTTTTAAAATTCGTCTCCACTAACAATACAACCCAAAAAAAAATTTTTTTTATGTCTCGTTTTTTAAAAATTTTGAAAAATTTTCCCAATAAAAACACCAGAATATGTTTGGAAATTGCCAGTAAAAACCCAGGGTTTTTTTTTTATCTCTCGCCTAAAAAGGGGGTTTTTTGGTTTTTCCCCCAAAAAAAAAATAGTTTTTCGTTCCCCTTTTTCCGTTTTTTAACGAAAAAAGTTGAACAAAAAAAAGAAAAGAAAAGGAAAGTTAAAAAAAACCCGAAAATGTTTGGGAAAATCCCCTTTTTTTGGGACCAAAAAAAATTAAAAACAATACCAAACAAAACGGGAAAAATTTTAAACAAAATTTCCCCCTAAAAAAGGTTTAAAAAAATTTTTTTTAAAACGTCTCGCAACAAAACCCCCAAAAATTTTAAAACCGGTTTTAAAATACAAAAAAAAAAAAAAAAAAAAAAAAAAAAAAAAAAAAAAAAAAAAAAAAAAAAAAAAAAAAAAAAAAAAAAAAAAAAAAAAAAAAAAAAAAAAAAAAAAAAAAAAAAAAAAAAAAAAAAAAAAAAAAAAAAAAAAAAAAAAAAAAAAAAAAAAAAAAAAAAAAAAAAAAAAAAAAAAAAAAAAAAAAAAAAAAAAAAAAAAAAAAAAAAAAAAAAAAAAAAAAAAAAAAAAAAAAAAAAAAAAAAAAAAAAAAAAAAAAAAAAAAAAAAAAAAAAAAAAAAAAAAAAAAAAAAAAAAAAAAAAAAAAAAAAAAAAAAAAAAAAAAAAAAAAAAAAAAAAAAAAAAAAAAAAAAAAAAAAAAAAAAAAAAAAAAAAAAGTCTCAGCTAAACAATCACCAGAATTTGTATGTGAATATCGTCTCAGCTAACAAAACACCAGAAATATGTATAATAATATCGTCTCAGCTAACAATCCAACCCAGAAATATGTATAAAGGGAAAATCGTCTCAGCTAACAATACCCAAAATATGTTATGAATATCGTCTCAGCTAACAATACACCAGAAATATGTAAACAATATGCCCCAAATAACAATACCCCCAAAATATTAGTGAAAATCCTCCCCAAAAAAATACACCAAAATAAGTATTGAATATCGCCCCCCAACAAACAACCAAAAATGTATTTAAAAAAAACGTCTCAGCTAAATACACCAAAAAATTAAATTTAAAAATTGTCTCACTTAAAAATCACCAGAAAAATTTAAAGTGAATACGTCTCAGCAAAAAAACACCGAAATAGTTTTTTTTTTTTTTTTTTTTTTTTTTTTTTTTTTTTTTTTTTTTTTTTTTTTTTTTTTTTTTTTTTTTTTTTTTTTTTTTTTTTTTTTTTTTTTTTTTTTTTTTTTTTTTTTTTTTTTTTTTTTTTTTTTTTTTTTTTTTTTTTTTTTTTTTTTTTTTTTTTTTTTTTTTTTTTTTTTTTTTTTTTTTTTTTTTTTTTTTTTTTTTTTTTTTTTTTTTTTTGGGGGGGGGGGGGGGGGGGGGGGGGGGGGGGGGGGGGGGGGGGGGGGGGGGGGGGGGGGGGGGGGGGGGGGGGGGGGGGGGGGGGGGGGGGGGGGGGGGGGGGGGGGGGGGGGGGGGGGGGGGGGGGGGGGGGGGGGGGGGGGGGGGGGGGGGGGGGGGGGGGGGGGGGGGGGGGGGGGGGGGGGGGGGGGGGGGGGGGGGGGGGGGGGGGGGGGGGGGGGGGGGGGGGGGGGGGGGGGGGGGGGGGGGGGGGGGGGGGGGGGGGGGGGGGG
The DNA here is from genome assembly GCA_029891345.1 of Dryococelus australis. Lineage (NCBI taxonomy): Eukaryota > Metazoa > Arthropoda > Insecta > Phasmatodea > Phasmatidae > Dryococelus > Dryococelus australis. The sequence goes on from JARBHB010000246.1 coordinate 7,157, forward strand.
GGGGGGGGGGGGGGGGGGGGGGGGGGGGGGGGGGGGGGGGGGGGGGGGGGGGGGGGGGGGGGGGGGGGGGGGGGGGGGGGGGGGGGGGGGGGGGGGGGGGGGGGGGGGGGGGGGGGGGGGGGGGGGGGGGGGGGGGGGGGGGGGGGGGGGGGGGGGGGGGGGGGGGGGGGGGGGGGGGGGGGGGGGGGGGGGGGGGGGGGGGGGGGGGAAAAATTTTCAGCTAACAATACACCCCGAAATTGTATTGGGAAAATGTCTCAGCTAAAAATCACCAGAAATTTTTTAAAATCGTCTCAGCTAACAATACACCAGAAATTTTTTTTGGGAATATGTCTCAACTAAAAATCACCCCGAATATTAACAATATCGTCTCAGCTAAAAACCCAGAAAAATGTATTAAAATCGTCTCAGCTAACAAACCAAAATATGTATTGAATACGTCTAGCTAACAATACACCAGAAATATGAAAGTAATACCTCTAAACTAACAAGCAAAAAAAATTAAAAAAATGTCTCGTAAAATCACCAGAAATTGTAAAAATATCGTCTCAGCTAACAAAACACCAGAAATTGTTAGAATTCGCTCAGCAACAATCAACCCGAAATATGTTTAAAAATTTTTCACCCAAAAAAACCCAGAAATATTATTGAATATCTCTCAGCTAACAATCACCGAATTTGTATTGAAATTTTTCCCGCTAACAATACCCAGAATAGTATGGAATATGCTCAGCTAAACAAAACACCAGAAATTTTTGTAAAATATGTTCAAGCTAACAATAAACCCAAGAAATATTATCGAAAATCGCTCGTAACAATCACCAAATTTTGTAAGGGAAATCGTCTCCAAAATCACCAGAAATTTTGTTTTCGAATTCGTCTCAGCTAACAATCAAAAAAGAAATATGTTTAATATCGTCCCCCGTAAAAATAACCGAAATAGTATGTGATTTGTTCAGGGAAAAAGAAAGAAAAATTATTGAATATGTCTTTGCTAAAATACAAAACCGAAAAAATTTTTTTGAAACGTTCAGTAAAATACACCGAAATATTTTATGAATATCTTCCCAATAACAATACCCAGAAATATTATGTGAAACGTTCAGCTAAAAAATCACCAGAAAATTTTTAAATACGAAAAATCCCGGAAAAGCTAAATTTTTTAAAAAATACCCAGAAATATGTTTGGGGAAAATCGTCTCAGTAACAATAACCCCGAAAAAATGTAGGAATATCGTCTCAGAAAAAAATAAACCCGAAATATGTAAATATGTCTCACTAAAAAATCACCAGAATATGTATTGATTTTGTCTCACTAACAAACACCAAATTGTAGTGAAATCGTTCAGCTAACAAAACCCGAAAATATGTAGTGAATATCGTTCCCAAATTAAAAATCAAGAAAAAAATGTAAATACGTCTCAGCTAAAATACACCCCGAAATATTAAACAATTCGTCTCAGCTAAAAATACCCAGAAATATGTATTTTAAAAATCGTCTCATAACAATACCCAGAAAATGATATGAATATTCGTCTCAGCTAACAATTTCACCGAAATATGTAAACAATATCTCTCCCAAAAAATACACAGAAAAAGTATTGGGAATACGTTCCAGCTACAATACCAAAATATTGTAATATTGTTTGAAAAAAAATAACAATACCCAAAATAGTAAAATATCGCCAAAAAACAATTAACCAAAAATATGTTTGAATATCGTCTCAGCTAAAATACCCAGAAATATGTATGGAATATGTTTTTCAGCCAAAACCCAAAAAAATTAAAAAAGCTCAGCTAACAATACCAGAAATATATAAAAATTTTTGTACCTAACAAAACCCAGAATATTTATTAAAACGTCTCGCTAACAAAACCCCAAAAATATTAAATTGAATACGCTCGCTAAACCCCAAACCAGAAAAATTTCGAATTTTCTCTCAGCTAACAATCAAAGAAATATTTTGAATTCGTTTTAGCTACCTCACCAAAAATATTATTTTAATATCGTCTTGCTAAAAAACACCCAGAAATATTAAAATACGTCTCACTAACAATACCCAAAAATAGATGTGAATATCGTCTAAATAACAAAACCCATTAATATGTATTTGGGTATCGTTTCAGCAACTTCCCAGAAAAATTTGGAATATCGTCTCAGCTAACAATACCAGAAAAAGATGGAAAAAATCGCTCAGTAACAATACACCAAAATATGTAAAAAATATTCGTCTCCAACAAAAACACCAAAATATGTATTAATACGTCTACTAACTACAAAACCAGAAATAGTAAATTTTAAATCGTTCAATAACAAAAAAACCCAGAAATTTATGTGAAAATGTCTCGTTTTCAAATACCAAAAAAATGTATAGAATATCGCCAGCTAACAAAACAAACCCAAAAATTTAAAAATATGTCTCGCTTTCCAATACCCAGAAAAAAGTAGGAATATGTTCAGGGTAACAAAATTACCAAAATATTTTAAAAACGTTCGCTAACAAACACCAGAAAAATTAACAATATCGCTCACTAAAATTTCACCAGAAATATTATACAAAAAATCTCTCAGTTTAAAATACACCAAAAAAAATATGTAAAAATCGTTCAGCAACAATACAAAAAATTTGTAAATTTAAAAATTTCGCAAAAATACCCAAAAATGTAAAAATATCGCTCAATAAAAACACCAAAAAATGTATTGGGAAAATCGTCTCGCTAAAAACCCCAGAAATAGAAATATCGTTCAGGGTAACATAAAACCAAAAAATATAAAGGGAATATCGTTTTCCCAACAATACACCCGAAATATTATGTAATATCGTCTCATTAACAATCCCCAGAAAAAATGATAATATTTCACTAACTAACCAGAAAATTAGAATATCGTCTCAGCTAACCAAACCCAGAAATATTATTGAATACGTCCGGCAACAATACACAAAAAATGTAAAATAGCTCAGCAAATACACAAAAAAATTTTTTTAAAAATATGTCTCACTAACAAAAAACCCCGAAAATGTAAAAACGTCTAAACTAAAAACCCAAATATGTAATTTAAAATCGTTCAGCAACAATACAAAGAAATATGTATGGGGAAAAAGTCCAGTAAAATACACCAAAAATAGTATTTAATATTGTCTCAGCTAACAATCACCAGAAATATTAAAAATTCGTCCACTAACAATAAACCCCCGAAAATGTAAAATGATAAATTTTGTTTTTCCCCAAAAAAAATTTTAAAAAATTTTTTCAAAAAATTGAAATATTTGGAATATCGCTACAACATTCAAAACCCAAAAAAATTTATTATTTCTCGCTAAAAATAAAAAAATACCCAGTAAAAAAAATTGTAAAAAATCGTCTCACTAACAATACACCAAAATTTTTAACGAATATCGCCTCAGCTAACAATCCCCCCAGAAAAATGTTGAATATCGTTCAGCAAAATTCACCAGAAAAAATGTATGTAATCTCTCGAAAAAATACACCAGAAATATGTTGTGAATATCGTCCAGCTAACAAACCCCGAAATAGTAAAAAATATGTCTCACAAAAAAAACACCAAAATTTTAAGAATATCGTCTCAGTACAAAAAACCAAAATATGTAAAAATATTCTCACTTAAAAATACAACCCAAAAAATGTTGTGAATATCGTCTCAGTAACAAAACCCAAAAATTTTTTAAAAAAATCGCTATAACAATACACCAGAAATATGTAAATATCGTCTCAGTTAAAAAAACACCAGAAAAATGTATTTAATATCGTCCAGCTAACAATAAAACCCGAAAAATTATTTGGTACGCTCAGCTAAAAACACCAGGGAAATGTATTGGGGTATTGTCTCGCTAACAATACACCGAAAGTTAAAATATCGTCTCCTAACAAAACCCAAAATATGTAAATACGTCTTTAACAAACACCAGAAATTTTATACGAATCGTTCCCGCTAACAATACACCAGAAATATGTAGAATATCGTCTCAGCTAACAAAACACCAGAATTGTAAAAATAGTCTCAGCTAACAATACAAGAAATATGTAAACAAATTCGTCTCACAACAATAACCCGAAAAATTTTTTTAAAATCTCCAGCAACAAAACACCCGAAATATGTTTGAATATCGTCTCACAAAAATACCAGAATAGTATTTGAATATGTCTCGTAACAATCACCGAAAAAGTAACAAATCGTCTCACTAACAATAAAAACCAAAAAATTATGAAATGTTCAGCTAACAATCACCAGAAATTGTTAAAGAATATGTTCAGTAACAATACACCAGAAATATGATTGAAATGTCTCAGAAAAAATCCCAAAATATTAACAAATCGCTCAGCTAAAAATACACCAGAAATATGTATTTAAAAATTCCCTTTTCTAAAATACACCAAAAAAGAAAAAAAATACGTCTCAGCTAAAAATACCCAGAAATAGTTATGAAAATCGTCTCACTAACAATACCCAGAAAATATGTAAAAAAAAAAAATATTCTTCAGCTAAAAAACACCAGAAAAAGTTAGAATATCGTCTCAGCTAACAATACCCAAAATATGTTGATATGTCTCATAAAATACACCAGAAAAAATGTAATGAAAACGTCTCGCAACATACCCGAAATATGTATTGAAAACGTCTCATAACAAACACCAGAAATATGTATGAATATCGCTCAGCTACAATCAAAAATATGTCAAAAACGTTTAGCAACAATACACCAAAATATGTTTAAAAAATGTTCGCTAACAAACCCAAAATATTATGTGAATAAGTCTCACTAACAATCCCAAAAATTTTATAGAATATCGCTCCTAAAAAATACACCAGAAATATTAAATTTCGTCTCACAAAAAATCACCCGAAATATGTATGGAATATCGTCTCAGCTAACAAACACCAAAATATGTAAGAATAAGGGTTTAGCAACAATCACCCAAAAAAAAAGAAAACAAAATTTGCTCATAACAATCACAAAAATATGTATTGGGAAAATCTTCAGCTAAAATACAACCAGAAAAATTAAAAATATGTTAGAAAAAATACCCTAAATTTTAAAAAAATGCTCCTAACAATAACCCCAAAATTTTTAAATTTTGCTCAGTAAAAATCACCAAAAAAAATTATTGAAATCGTCTCACAACAAACCAAAATATGTAAAAATATCGTCTCAGCAAAATACCCAGAAAAATGTTTTAATACGTTTTAGCAAAAAATCCCAAAAATATTATTGAATTCGCTTTTCCTTGTTTTGTTTCTCAGCTAACAATCAAAGAAAAAATTTGTAAAAATCGTTAGTAACAAACACCAGAAATATGTATGTAATTTTCCTCAGCAACAAAACACCAGAAATGTAATAAAAATCGTTTAGAAAAATACACCAGAATATTATTGAATACGTCTCAGCTAAAAATACACCAAAATATTTAGTGAATTGCTCATAACAATTCCCCAAAAAAAATTTATTTATGTCCCCCGCTACAAAACACCAAAAAATTTTATGAATATTTCACTAACAATACAAAAAATTGTATGAATACGCCAGCAACAAAACCCAAAAAAATTATAAAAGAATATCGCTCACTAAAAATCACCAAAATATGTTAAAAATCGTCTCAGCTAAAAAATACACCCGAAATATTATGAAATCGTCCTCGCTAACAAACACCAGAAAAATTTTTAAAAATCGTCTCGCACAATACACCAGAAATATTATAAATACGTCTCAGAACAAAACCCAAAATATTATGTGAATATCGTCTAGTAACATCACCGAAAAATGTATTGAATTCGTTCAGCTAAAAATCACCAGAAATTTGTTTCGGAATTCGTCCAGCAAAATACACCAAAAAAGTATGAAATGTTCGTAACAATACACCAAAAATTTAAAAATACGCTCAGCAACAATCCCGAAAAATGTATGTGAATTCGTCTCACAACATACCCAGTATTTGTAAAAAACGTCTCGTAACAATCCCCCAAAAATATGTTATCGTCTCGCTAACAAACACCAGAAAAATTTTTAAAATATCGTCTCAGCTAACAATACACCAGAAATATGTTAAATATCGTCCACTAACAATACACCAAATTTGTTAAAAATCGTTTGCTAAAAATACCAGAAATATGTATACAATTGTCTCAGCAAAAAAACACCAAAATATGTAAAAATAAGTCTCATAAAAATCCCAGAAATATTATAGAAAAATCGCTCAGCTAACAATTCACCGGAAAAGTTTTGGGAATTCGCTCACAACAATACCCAGAAATATGTTTTAAAAATCGCCAGCTAAAAAACACCAGAAATATGTAACAATTTGTTTTATAAAAATCAAGAAATATTTTGAATATCGTCTCAGCTAAAAAATCACCAGAAAAATGTATAATACGTCTCGCTAACAATCACCAAAATTTTACAATATCTCTCACTAACAATCACCAGAAATAGTATAGAAAACGCTCCAAAAAATAACCCCAAAAAATTTGTGAATATTCCTCAGCAACAATCAAAGAAAAAATTTTAAGGGAAAACGTCTCGCAACAATACACCAGAAATATGTAAATAGTTTTAGCAACATTTCACCAAAATATGTTTGAATATCTCTCAACTAAAAATACCAGAAAATGTATGGAATACGTCCCCACTAACAACCCAGAAATAGTATTGGGAAAATGTCTCACTAACAATAACCCGAAATATGAAAAAAAATCGTTCAGCTAACAAAACCCAGAAATATGTATTGAATTCGTTCAGCTAACAATACACAGAATTGTATTGAATATCTCTCAGCTAACAATACACCAGAAATATTTTAAAAAAAAGTCCAGCTAAAATACCCCCAGAAAAAAATGTAAAATATCTCTCAGCTAACAATACACCGAAATTTATAAAAACGCTCAGCTAAAAACACCAGAAATATGTTTGAATATCGCTCAGCTAACAACCCGAAATATGTAAAATATCGCTCACTAACAATACCCGAAATAGTATAAAATCGTTTGCTAAAAAATTTCACCCAAAAAATGTATGAAAATTTTGTCTCAGTAAAATACCCCAGAAATATTATGTTTGGAATAAAGTCTCACAACAATCACCCGAAAATGTATTGGGAAAAACGTCTCAGTAAAATCACCAGAAATAGTATGAATTGGGCTCACAACAAAAACCCAAAATATTTAAAAAATATCGCTCAGCAACAATCACGAAATATGTTTAAAATTTTCAGCTAACAATCACCAAAATATTATGAATATGCCAGCAAAAACCCGAAATTTTTAAAAATATCGCTCAGCTAACAATCCCAAAAATGAAAAAATATCGTTCGCTAACAATCCCCCAAATTTTTATTGAAATTTGTCTCAGCAACAAAACACCCAGAAATTTGTATACGAATAGTTCAGCTAACAAACCCAGAAATATGAATTTTTTCCAAAAAACCGTTTTTTTAAAAGCAAATAAAAACAAAATATTATTGAATATGTTTGCAACAAAACACCAGAAAAAAAAAATTGAATATCGTCCAGTAACAAACCCGAAATATGTTTTGGGGTATGTCCACTAACAATACCCAGAAATATGTAAAAATACGTCTCACTAACAATACACCAGAAATATTATTGAATATTTGCCAATAAAAAACACCAGAAATATGTTGTGAATACGTCTCAGTAACAAAACCCAGAAAATTTTAATTGCTCAGCTAACAAAACACCAGAAATATGTTTTTAAAAAATGTTCAGCTAACATTTCCCAGAAATTTGTAAAAAATATCGCTCAGCTAAATACACCCGAAATAGTTTTGGAATATCTCTCAGAACAATTTCCCAAAAAATTTAAAAGGGGTGCCAAAAAAAAATATGTTTTTTCCCCACAAAAAAAAAAAACCCCAAAATATGTAAAAAATATCGCTCAGCTAACAATCACCAGAAAATTTTGTATAAAATTTGTCTCAGCTAACAATCACCAAAATATGTATTAATTCTAGCTAAAAAAACCAGAAAAAAGTAAAAATATCGCTCACTAACAATACACCCGAAATATGTATTTTAAATTCTCACTAACAAACACCAAAAAATTTTAAAGGGGAAAACGTCTCAGCAAAATCACCCGAAATATGTATGTGAAATCGTCTCGCTTTAAAAAAACCAAAAATATGATTGAATATCGTCCAGCAACATACACCGAAAAATGAAAATTGCCAGCAACAACACCAAAAAAAATTTTAAAATCGCTCAGTAACAATCACCCAAAAAAAGATTTAAAAATCGTCTCAGCTAACAATCCCCGAAATTTTTAGATATCGTCTCAGCTAACAAACCCAGAAATATGTAGTGAAAATCGTCTCACAACAATACCCAGAAATATGTAAAAAAACGTCCAGCTAACAATACACCCGAAATATTATGAAATCGTCTCACAACAATACACCAGAAATATGTATTGGGAAATTCGTCCGCTAACAATCACCAGAAATATGTATTGAATAGTCTCCAAAAAATCCCAAAAATATTAAAGGAATATGCCAGCTAACAATACACCGAAAATTATTAATATCGCTCAGCTAAAATAACCCGAAAAAATTATAAATTCTTCGCAACAAACCCAGAAATATTTTAGAAAAAAACGTTCACTAACAATCCCAAAAAATGATAAAAAACCTAGCTAACAATCCCAGAAATAAATTTTAAAAATTCTCACTAACAATACACCCCGAAAATGTTTTGAATGTTCCCCCTAAAAAATACACCCCAAAAAATTATTGAATATCTTAGCTAACAATCCCAGAAAAATTATTGGAATATCGTTCCTCAGTAACAATCACCCAAAAAATGTTTGAATTTTCTCTCAGCTAAAAATACACCCGAAATATGTTTAAAAATATCGTTTAAAAAAACACCCGAAAATGTAAATTAATTCTCCCATAACAATACCAAAAATATGTATAGAATTCGTCTCCTAACAATACCCAGAAATAAGTATGAAAATTTGTTAGTAACAAACACCAGAAATAGTAGGGGAAAATCGTCTCACTAAAATCACCAGAAAATGTTTAATATCGCTCAGCTAACTCCCAGAAAAATGTATTTGAATACGCTCAGCAACAATCACAAAATTGATGAAAATGTCTCAGCAACAAAAACCCGAAATTTTAAAATTGAATATCGTCTCATAACAATTCACCGAAATAGTATAAATATCGTCTCAGCTAACAAAACACCGAAATATGATTGGGAAAATCGTCCAGTAACAATCACCCGAAATAGTATAGAAAATCGTCCAGCTAACAATACCCGAAAAAATGTATTGGGAAAACGTCTCAGCTAACTCAACCAAAATAGTAAAAATATCGTCTCACTAAAAATACACCAGAAATATGTTTTGAATAGCTCAGCTAAAAATAAAAAAATATGTTTTAAAATCGCTCGCTAAAAAACCGAAAAATTTTTAATATCTTTCCTAACAATAAAAACCCGAATATGTTAGAAATTCGTCTCAGCAACAAACCCAGAAATATTTGTAATATGTCTTTGCTTAACAATCACCAGAAAAATTTTATGAATTCTCTCAGCTAACAATACACCAGAAATTGTAAAAATATCTCTCAGCAACAAAAACACCCCGAAAATTATTGAATATGTCTCAGCTAACAATCACCGAAATATGTAAACAATTCGTCTCAGCAACAAAAACACCCTAAATTTTTTTTGGGAAATCTTCGCTAAAAATCACCAGAAATATGTAAAAAATATCTCCAGCTAACAAACACCAGAAATTGTAAAAATTGTCTCAGCTAACAATACACCAAAAATTAATGGGGTATCGCTCAGTAAAAATACCCCGGGAAATATGTTTGAATATTGTCTACTAACAAATCACCCCGAAATATGTAAAAAAATCGCTCAAAAACAATCACCGAAATTTGTTGAAAATCGTCTCAGCTAAAAATACCCAGAAATATGTTTGAATATTTAAACTAACAATCACCAAAAAATATGTAAAAATTCGTTCAGCTAAAATAATCCCAAAAAAAGTATGGAATATCGTCCAGTAAAATACCCAAAATTGTAAGAAATCCGTCTCAGCTAAAATCCCAGAAATAGTATGAATATCGTCCAGCTAAAATACCCCAGAAATATGTAAACAAAACGTCTCAGCTAACAATCACCAGAATATTTGAATACGCTCAGCTAACAAACACAGAAATTTTAGAATATCGTCTCAGCTAAAAACACCCAAAAAAATGTTTGAAAATCGTCCTCTTTAAGCTAACAAAATCCAGAAAATGTTATAAAATTCGTCTCAGCTAACAATACACCAGAAATATTAAAATATTTGTCTCAAGCAACAATCACCAAAATATGTAGGAAAATGCCAGTTTAAAAAAAAACCAGAAATATGATGGAAAATTGTCTCACTAAAAAAACCAGAAAAATGTATTGGAATTCTCTCAGTAACAATCCCAAAAAAATATTATTAAATACTCTCAGCTAAAAATACAAGAAATATTTTTAGAATATCGTCTCAGCAACAATACACCGAAATATGTAAAAAATATGCCACTAAAAATCACCTTTTTTAA
>JARBHB010000247.1:0-17731 GCA_029891345.1 Dryococelus australis
ATTCAGCTTGAAACAAGTATCTATTTGTCTTTTGGAATTATTTTTACTAAACTTTTAAAATTTGCTACAATTCAAAACTTTTAAGAAGACAAGAACTAATTGTTTACAGGAAAGTAATAACTCGATTTTTTTAAAATTGATACAATTTTCAATTCAGCATATAGAAACATGTATCTATTTTTTCGTTTTGGGTATTTTATTACTAAAATTTTAAGTGGTAAACTACATTCAATACCTAAAAGACCATTAATAATTGTCTTACAAAATGAAAAACTACGATTTGCTTTAAAAAAGATGACAAATTCAATTCAGCTAAATAGAACACAGTTTTCCATTGTCGTTTTTTTTAAATTTTTTATTTCTAAAATTTTAAAATGGTATGACTACAATTCAATCTTCTAAAAGTACGAATTTAAGTAATTGTCGTTTAAAAATGTAAAAACACGATTTTCTTAAAAATGATGAAAATAGTTCAATTTAGCTAAAAAAACACATGTATCCATTTGTCGTTTTTGGGGGTAATTTTTCTAAACTTTAAAGTGGTATGATCCCTTAATACTTTTAAAAAGAAGCAAGTAATAATTGTCTTACAAAATGTAATAACTACGATTTGCTTAAAAAAAGATGAAAACAGTACAATTAGCTTAGTAGAAACATGTACTTTTTTGTCGTTTTTTTGGGATTATTTTTTACTAAACTTAAAAGTGGGTTTCCCACACTTTAAAAAATTTTAAAAAGAACGCAGTAACTAATTGTCCACACGGGGGGTAATAAGTCATTTGCTTTAAAAAAATGACAAAATTCAATTTTAGCTAAATAGAACCATGTATCTCATTTTTCGTTTTTTGGGGAAAAATTTATTTTCTTAAATTTAAAGTGGGGATGATTTAAAATTTAATTTCTTCCAAAAATAAGAAGTAATTTAAATTTTCCCCTTTTTTCCAATGTAAAAACCCCGATTTTGGGTTAAAAAAAATTTAAAATAAATTTCCCAAATTTAGCTTAAAAAAAAAACAAAATGTATCCCCATTTGTCGTTTTTTTGGGTTTTTATTTTTTAAATAAACTTTTTAAAGGGGGGTTTGACTACAAATTTAATACTTCTAAGAAGTACAAGTTTTAATTGTTATTTCCCCGGAAATGTAATAACTAAAGATTGCTTAAGAATTGGGTGACAAAAGTTCAAAATTTAGCTTTAAAAAAAACCCCATGTATTCATTTGTGTTTTTTGGGAAAATTTTTTTACTAAATTTTTAAAGTGGTATAATACATTCAAACTTTTTTGAAAAACCAAGTAAATAATTGGCTTACCGAATGTAAAAACTTTCATTTGCTTAAAAAAGATAAAAAGTTCAATTCACTAAATAAACAAGGATCCTTTTTGTCGGTTTTTTGGGGTATATTTATTACTAAACTTTAAAGTTTGGGTTTTCCAAAACCCTTTAAAAAACTTTTAAGAAGAAAAAGATGTTAAAAAATTGTTCCCCAACCAAAAGGAAAGTAATAAATTTCGATTTGCTTAAAAAAAGATGAAAAAGGTTTAATTCAGCTTAAAAAAAACACATTTATCTTTTTGTCGTTTTTGGGAAAATTTATTTTCTAAACTTTAAAGGGTATGCCTTCCCTTTTTAAAAACTTCTAAGAAAAACAAGTAAAAATTGTCCTTTCACGGGGTGTAATTTAAATTTCCCATTTTTTTAAAAAATGTTTAAAATGTTTTAATTTTAGCTTAATTTGAAAACAAAGTATTCCCCATTTTTTCTTTTTGGGATTTAATTTTTTACTAAAAAATTTTTTGTGGTTTTGACCAAAAATTCAATAAATTCTAAGAAGTACGCATTTTAATTTAAATTTTCCTTACACCCAATGTTAAAAACTAAGATTTGCTTTAAAAATGATGAAATAGTTTAATTAAAACTTAAAAAAAAACACATGTTTCTCAATTTTTCGTTTTTTTTAAAATTTTTTTTTACTAAACTTTTAAAATGGTATGTTTCAATTCAATAACTTCTAAAAGTACCAAGGGAATTTTAATTTTATTTTCAGGGAATTTTAAAAACTACATTTGCTTAAGAAAGATGCAATTTGTTTTTAAATTTAAAAATAGAACACATTATTTTCCCCTTTTGTCGTTTTTGGGGGTATTTTTTTACTAAACTTTAAATTTTGGGGAATACATTCCCCCTACTTTAAGAAAAGTAAACCCCAAGTTAAATTTTTTTTTCTTACAAGAATGTAATAACTTCGATTTGCTTAAAAATGAGAAAAAGTTCAATTAAACTTTTAAACCATGTTTTTTAATTTTTTTTTTTTGGGGGTATTTTTTTCTTTTAAAATTTAAGTGGTATGCCCACAATTAATTTCTTTTAAGAAGCGCAGTAACTAAATTTTTTTACACGAATGTAATAAAATAATTTGGGGTAAAAAAAGTTAAAAATTGTTCAATTCAGCTATTAAAAACTTGATCCCTTTTTGGGTTTTTTGGGAAAAAATTTTTTCTTAAAAATTTTTAAGTGGTATTCCCAAATTCAAAAACCTTAAAAAGAACCCATGGGAACTAATTTCCCCTTTCACGGTTTTTTAAAAATTTCGTTTGCTTAAAATGGTGGGGCAATTTTTTCAATTCAGGTTAAAAAAAACAATTTTATCTCTTTTGTCCGTTTTTGGGTTTATTTTATTTAATAAACTTTAAAATGGTATGTTTTCAATTTTTAAAACTTTTAAAAAAGAAAAAGGAATTAATTTTTTCCTACGAATGGTAAATTCGTTTTTCTTTAAATTTTTTGAAAAATTTTAATTTTAGCTTTTTGTTTTCTCTTTTTCGTTTTTGAGGGTTTTCCCATTTACTAAAAAATAAAGGGGGGGCAATCATTAAAAATCCAAAAGGGGCCGGAACCGGGTCCTTCCGGGTTAAAAAGATTTGGGGGGGGAAAAAAAATGATGAAATGGGGGCTTCCGGGGGTTAGGGAAACCACTTGGGGGGTCTCCCTTTGGGGGGTTTTGGGGGGGAAATTTTTTTCAAAAAACCCAAATTTTTGTTTTGGGTTTTTCTTCCCGGGGTCCCGGGCTTGTTTTAAGTGTTTTGTTTGCCCTTTGGCTGGCCCTTTTCCCCTTTTTTAAAAATTCCTTTGTTTTTTTGGGGTTTTTTTATTAAAAAAACTTTTAATGTGGGAAAAACCCACATTCAATACTTTTTAAAAAAGCAAAGGGAACTAATTGTCCTTTTAAAGGGTGGGAATAACTAAAGATTTGCCCCTTTAAAAAAGATGACAAAGTTCAATTCAGGGAAAAAAAAACACAGGGGCCTTTTTGGGGTTTTTTTTTATATTTTTTTAACTAAACTTTAAAAAATTTTTTATGCCTTTCAATTCAATACTTTTAAGAAAACGGGAAGTACTAATTGTCCTTACACGAATGTAATAACACGATTTGCTTAAAAAAAGAAGACAAAGTTCAATTCAGTTTAAAAAAGAAACATGATCTCATTTGTCGTTTTTTGGGATATTTTATTACTTTAAATTTAAAGTGGAAAGGTTTCAATTAAAAACATAAGAAAGCAAAGAAAATTGTCCTTTTCAAAGAATGTAATAACTTCGATTTGCTTAAAAAAGGGTGGGAAAAAATTTAATTCAGCTTAAAAAAAAAAACAAAGATCCAATTTTTTCTTTTTGGGGTAAATTTTTACTAAACTTTAAAGTGGTATGCCTACACTTTTTAAAACTTTTAAAAGGGAAACGCAAATTTAAAAAATTGGGTTTTAAAAGAAAGTAAAAACTTTAAGAATGATGACAAAGTTTAATTTCCCGATTTTGAAAACACATGCCTTTTAAATTTTTCGTTTTTGGGGGTTTTATTTATTAAATAAACTTTAAATTGGAAAAGGCTACCTTAAAAAATTTTAAAAGGGAAACCCAAAATAAAAATAATTTTTCTTTTTCACAATGTTAAAAAACTTCGATTTTCTTAAAAATGATGAAAACAGTTCAATTCAGCTTTTAGAACAATTAAAAATTTTTTTTTCATTTTTTGGGGGGTATATTTTAAATTTCTAAACTTTTAAATGGAAAGCCCACACTTCAAAACTTCTAAGAAAAAACGGGATGTAAAATAATTTCCTTAACGGGGGGTATAATTTTCGATTTGTTTAAAAATGATACAAAAGTTCAATTCAGCTAAATAAAACACATGCATCTCATTTGTCGTTTTTGGGATTTTTTTTTTTAAATAAAATTTAAAGTGATCCTACACTTTTAAAAATTTTAAAAAAGAACGCAAGGGGAACTAATTGTTTTACCCAATGTAAAAACTACGATTTTCTTTAAAAAAGAAAGAAAACAGTTCAAAATTTAGCTTAGTAAACACCTTTTTTTTATTTGTATTTTTGGGATATTTTTTATTATACTAAAAATTTAAAAAGGGGATGGCCCAAACTTAAAAACCTTTTTTAAGGAAAAAAAATAACAATTGTCCTTACACCCAAGGAATAAAATACGGGTTTTAAAATTTTTAAAAATTATGAAATTAGTTCAATTCAGCCAAAAAAAACCCCATGAAAACTTATTTGGTTTTTGGGATATATTTATTACTAAACTTTAAAGTGGGATGTTTCAATTCAATACTTTTAAGAAGAAAACCCGTAATAATTGTCCTTTTCACAAATGTAATAACTAAAAAATTTGCTTAACTTTAAAGTGGTATGCCTACACTTCAATACTTTTAAAAGAACGCAAGTAAACTAATTGTTCCTTACACGAATGTAATAACTACGATTTGCTTTAAAAATGATGACAAACAGTTCAATTCAGCTTAGTAGAAACACATGTATCTTATTTGTCGTTTTTGGGATATATTTATTACTAAACTTTAAAGTGGTATGCCTACACATCAATTACTTTAAGAAGTAACGCATGTAACTAATTGTCCTTAAAGATGTAATAACTACGATTGCTTTAAAATGATGACAATAGTTCAATTCAGCTAAATAGAACACATTGATTATTTGTCGTTTTTGGGATATATTTTTACTAAAACTTTAAAGTGGTATGTCTACACTTCAATTACTTTTAAGAAGAGCAGTAACTAATTGTCTTTACACGAATGTAATAATACGATTTGCTTAAAAATGATGAAAAAGTTCAATTCAGCTTAGTAGAACACATGTATCTTATTTGTCATTTTGGGATATTTTTATTACTAAACTTTAAGTGGTATGCCTACACTTCAATACTTCTAAGAAGAACGCATGTAACTAATTGTCCTTACACGAATGTAATAATTTCGATTTGTTAAGAATGATGACAAAGTTCAATTCAGTATAAAACACATGTTCATTTGTCGTTTTTGGGATATATTTATTACTAAACTTTAAAGTGGTATGCTACAATTCAATACTTTAGAAGAACGCATGTAACTATTGTCCTTACAACCAATGTAATAACTACGATTTGTTAAAATGATGACACAGTTCAATTCAGCTTAGTAGAACACATGATCTTATTTGTCGTTTTTGGATTATATTTATTACTAAACTTAAAGTGGAATGGCTACACTTAAATACTTTAATAAGAACGCAAGTAATAATTGTCCTTACACGAATGTATAATACGATTTGCTTAAAAATGATGAAACAGTTCAATTCAGCTTGTAGAACACATGTATCTTATTTGTCGTTTTTGGGATATATTTTTACTAAACTTTAAAGTGGTTGCCTACACTTAAATACTTTAAAAGAACGCAAGTAACTAATTGTCCTTACACGAATGTAATAACTCGATTTGCTTAAAAATGATGAAAATGTACAATTCTGCTTAGTAGAACACAAGTATCTTATTTGTCTTTTTGGGATATATTTATTACTAAACTTTAAAGTGGTATGCCTACATTCAATACTTTTAAGATGAACGCAAGTAACTAATTGTTCTTATACGAATGTAATATCTACGATTTGTTTAATAATGATGACAACGTTCAATTCAGCTTAGTAGAACACATGTATCTTATTTGTCGTTTTTGATTTATATATACTTATTAATAAACTTTAAAGTGGAGTGGCTACACTTAAATACTTTTAAGAAACGCAAGTAACTAATTGTCTTTACACCAATGTAATAACTACGATTTGCTTAAAATGATGAAAACAGTTTAATTCAGCTTAGTAGAACACAAGTATCTTATTTGTCATTTTTGTTATTTTATTTATTACTAAACTTTAAAGTGGTATGCCTACACTTCAATACTTCTAAGAAGTACGCATGTATGTAATTGTCCTTACACGAATGTAATAACTACGATTTGCTTAAAAATGATGACAATTATTCAATTCAGCTAATTAGAACACATGTATCTCATTTTTCGTTTTTGGGATATATTTATTACTAAATTTAAAGTGGTTATGATTAGAATTCAATACTTCTAAGAAGTACGCATGTAAGTAATTGTCTTACACGAATGTAATAACTACGATTTGCTTAAAAATGATGAAATAGTTCAATTCAGCTTAGTAGAACACATGTATCTCATCTGTCGTTTTTGGGATATATTTTTTACTAAACATTTAAAGTGGTATGACTACAATTCAATACTTCTAAGAAGTACGCAAGTAACTAATTGTTTTACACGAATGTAATAACTACGATTTGCTTAAGAATGATGACAATAGTTCATTCAGCAATATAGAACACATGTATCTCATTTGTCGTTTTTGGGATATTTTTATTACTAAACTTTAATGTGGTATAACTACATTCAATACATCTAAGAAGTACACATGTAACTAATTGTCATTACAAGAATGTAATAACTACGATTTGCTTAAGAATGATGACAATAGTTCAATTCAGCTAAATAGAACACATGCATCTCATTTGTCGTTTTTGGGATATATTTATTACTAAACTTTAAAGTGGTATGCCTACACTTCAATACTTCTAAGAAGTACGAATGTAAGTAATTGTCGTTACACGAATGTAATAACTACGATTTGCTTAAGAATGATGACAATAGTTCAATTCAGCTAAATAGAACACATGTATCTCATTTGTCGTTTTTGGGATATATTTTTTACTAAACTTTAAAGTGGTATGATACACTTCAATACTTTTAAGAAGAACGCAAGTAATAATTGTCTTACACGAATGTAATAACTACGATTTGCTTAAAAATGATGAAAACAGTTCAATTCAGCTTAGTAGAACACATGTATCTTATTTGTCGTTTTGGGATATATTTATTACTAAACTTTAAAGTGGTATGCCTACACTTCAATACTTCTAAGAAGAACGCATGTAACTAATTGTCCTTACACGGATGTAATAATACGATTTGCTTAAAAATGATGACAATAGTTCAATTCAGCTAATAGAACACATGTATCTCTTTGTCGTTTTTGGGATATATTTATTACTAAACTTTAAAGTGGTATGACTCACAATTCAATACTTCTAAGAAGTACGCATGTAACTAATTGTCCTTACACGAATGTAATAACTACGATTTGCTTAAAAATGATGAAAAGTTCAATTCAGCTTAGTAGAACACATGTATCTTATTTGTCGATTTTTGGGATTATTTATTACTAAACTTTAAAGTGGTATGCCTACACTTCAATACTTCTAAGAAGTACGCAATGTAAGTAATTGTCCTTACACGAATGTAATAACTAGATTTGCTTAAAATGATGACAATCAGTTCAATTCAGCTTAGTAGAACACATGTATCTCATTTGTCGTTTTTGGATATATATTTTTACTAAACTTTAAAGTGGTATGTCTACACTTCAATACTTCTAAGAAGTACGCAAGTAACTAATTGTCTTACAGGAATGTAATAACTACGATTTGCTTAAGAATGATGACAATAGTTCAATTCAGCTATATAGAACACATGTATCTATTTGTCGTTTTTGGGATATTTTTATTACTAAACTTTAATGTGGTATGAACTACATTCAATACTTCTAAGAAGTACACATGTAACTAATTGTCCTTACAAGAATGTAATAACTACGATTTGCTTAAGAAATGATGACAATAGTTCAATTCAGCTAAATAGAACTCATGCATCTCATTTGTTTTTTTGGGATATATTTATTACTAAACTTTAAAGTGGTATGCCTACAACTTCAATACTTTAAGAAGAACGCAAGTAACTAATTGTTCTTACACGAATGTAATAACTACGATTTGCTTAAAAATGATGAAACGTTCAATTCAGCTTAGTAGAACACATGTATCTTATTTGTCGTTTTTGGGAAATATTTATTACTAAACTTTAAAGTGGTATGCCTACACTTCAATACTTCTAAGAAGAACGCATGTAATAATTGTCCTTTACACGAATGTAATAACTACGATTTGCTTAAAATGATGACAATAGTTCAATTCAGCTAAATAGAACACATGTATCTCATTTGTCGTTTTTGGGATATTTTATTACTAAAACTTTAAAGTGGTATGACTACATTCAATACTCTAAGAAGTACGCATGTAATAATTGTCCTTACACGAATGTAATAACTACGATTTGCTTAAAAATGATGACAAAGTTCAATTCAGCTAAGTAGAACACATGCATCTCATTTGTCGTTTTGGGTATATTTATTACTAAACTTTAAAGTGGTATGCACTACACTTCAATACTTTAAGAAGATCGCAGTAACTAATTGTCCTTACACGAATGTAATAACTACGATTTGCTAAGAATGATGACAACAGATCAATTCAGATTTAGTAGAACACATGCATCTATTTGTCGTTTTTGAGATATATATACTTATTACTAAACTTTAAAGTGGAATGGCTACACTTAAATACTTTTAATAAAAACGCAAGTAACTAATTGTCTTTACACGAATGTAATAACTACGATTTGCTTAAAAATGATGAAAACAGTTCAATTCAGCTTAGTAGAACACATGTATCTTATTTGTCATTTTTGGGATATATTTATTACTAAACTTTAAAGTGGTATGCCTACACTTCAATACTTCTAAGAAGAACGCATGTAAACTAATTGGCCTTACACGAATGTAATAACTACGATTTGCTTAAAATTGATGACAACAGTTCAATTCAGCTTAGTAGAAACATGTATCCTATTTGTCGTTTTTGGGATATTTTATTACTAAACTTTAAAGTGGTATGTCTACACTTCAATACTTTTAAGAAGAACGCAAGTAACTAATTGTTCTTACACGAATGTATATCTACGATTTGCTTAATAATGATGACAAACAGTTCAATTCAGCTTAGTAGAACACATGTATCTTATTTGTCGTTTTTGTGATATTTTATTACTAAACTTTAAAGTGGTATGCCTACACTTCAAAACTTCTAAGAAGAACGCAATGTAACTAATTGTCTTACACGAATGTAATAACTACGATTTGCTTAAGAATGATTGACAACAGTCAATTCAATTTAGTAGAACACATTCATTCTCATTTGTCGTTTTTGAGATTATATATACTTATTACTAAACTTTAAAGTGGAATGGCTACACTTAAATACTTTTAGTAAGAACGCATGTAACTAATTGTCCTTACACGAATGTAAAAACTACGTTTTGCTTAAGAATGATGACAACAGTTCAATTCAGCTTAGTAGAACACATGCATTTCATTTGTCGTTTTTGAGATATATATATTACTTATTACTAAACTTTAAAGTGGTATGGCTACACTTAAATACTTTTAATAAGAAAAGCAAGTAACTAATTGTCCTTACACGAATGTAATAACTACGATTTGTTTAAAAATGATGAAAACAGTACAATTCAGCTTAGTAGAACACATGTATCTTATTTGTTGTTTTTGGGATTTTTTTTATTACTAAAACTTTAAAGTGGTATGCCTAAACTTCAATACTCTAAGAAGAACGCATGTAACTAATTGTCTTACACGGATATAATAACTACGATTTGCTTAAAAATGATGACAATAGTTCAATTCAGCTAAATAGAACACATGTATTTCATTTGTCGTTTTTGGGATATATTTTATTACTAAACTTTAAAGTGGTATGATTACAATTCAAAACTTCTAAGAAGTACGCTGTAATTAATTGTCATTTTAGAATTGTAGTTTACATCGTTAAGGAAATTATTAAGCGTCTTAGAGTATTGATTAGGGTAACTTAAATGTTTATAAATATCCAAAGATAATTTTAAAACTTCTTATGCTAAGAAGTTTAATTTAGCAACTATTTTAATTTGTAAAAATATTAAAGCTATAGAAGTTTAAGTAATGACACTTTAATTTTAAAAATTTCAAAACATGAGACATGTGTTTTTGATTGACTATTGTATATTTTAGCAACTAGTTAATTGTATAAGAAATTATTAACACTTTTAGGTTTAATATATACATTTAATTTTAAAAAATCCAAAAACACATGAGACATTGTTTTTCTCTGAATTAAGTATTCATCATTTTTAAGCAAATGTAGTTATTAATTGTAAGACAATTAGTTACATGCGTTTTTTAAAGTATGAATTATTACACTTTTAAGAAGTTTATAAATAATCCAAAAACAAATAGTACATGTGTTCTACTAAGCTGAATTGAATGTTTCATATTTTAAAAACAATTATACATTCGTGTAAGACAATTAGTTAATGCGTTTTATAAAATATTTTAGAATCACTTTAAAGTTAGTAAAAGATTATATTTATAACGAAAATGATTGATGTTCTATAATTAATTGAATGTTTATATTCTAAGCAAATGAGTTATACATGTGTGACAATTAGTTAATGGTCTTTTAATTTTGAAGTGTAGCTACCATTTAAATTTGTAAAAATTATACAACACAAATGATAATGTGTATACACTTAAGTTGAATATTATCAAAGCAAAAGTAGTTATTTGTAAGAAATTAGTACTTCTCTTCTTAAGAATGTAGATACACTTTAAGTTTGAATAAATATTCAAAAGATATAGTAGTTTCACTTAAGTGAATAAATTTTCTCAAAAGAAATCGATAATTTCATTCTAAGAATTATACTTGTCTTCTTAAAATTTTATTACATCTTAAGTTTAGTATAAATTTCAAAGCAATACATAAGTTTTATAAATTAAACGTGAATCTTTGTTCTAGTATTACATTGTTACATTAGAAATGAGTTATTCTTTAAGTATTGATTAGCATTTCCTTTAAAGTTTAGTAATAAATATCAATAAACAAAAAATAATGTGTTTATAGCTGATGAACTTGTATATTTTAATGCAAATCGTAGTTATTACATTCGTGTAAGGACAATTATTACTTGCGTTCTTCTTAAAAGTATTAAGTGTCATACCACTTTAAAGTTTAGTAATAAATATATCCCAAAAAGACAAAATGAGACATGTGTTTACTAAGTGAATTAATTGTCATCATTCTTAAGCAAATCGTATTATTACATCGTGTAAGGACAATTAGTTATGCGTTTTCTTAGAATATTGATGTGTGGCATACCACTTTAAAGTTTAGTATAAATATATCCAAAAAGACAAATAGATACATGTGTTCTACTAAGCTGAATTGAACTTTTCATCATTTTAACAAATCAGTTATTACTATTGTAGGAATTAGTTACTTAGTTTCTCCTTAAAGTTATTGAAATGTAGCAAACGACATTAAATGTTATATAATAATCTTCAAAACATAGAATCGTGTTTTATTCGTGAATGAATTTGTTCATTTTTAAGAAGTAATTACTGTAGGCAATTAGTTATGCGTTTTAATAAATTAAAAGTAGCAATCATTTAAAGTTTAGTAATATATTCCCAAAACAATTAAGATAATGTGTTTTACTATGTGTAATGAATGTTTCATCATTTTTAGCAATTATGTAGTATACATTCGTGTAAAAAATTAGTTACGGTCTATTAAAATATTAGTGTAGCTACACTTTAAAGTTTGTAATAAAAATCTAAATAACGACTAATGAAAGACATGTTTCTATAACTATTGAGTTTGTCATCATTTAAGCAAGTATGTATTACCATGTGTAAGGACAATATTAATGCGTACTTCTTAAGTAGAATTAGTATCATACACATTTAAGTTTAGTAATAAATATATCAAAACGAACAATAGATAATGTTTCTATAGCTGAATTGAACTACTTTATCATTTTAAGCAAATATTTATTAAACGTTAAGTGACAATTAGTTACATGCGTTCTTCTTAAAGTATTGAAGTTAGGCATACCACTTTAAAGTTTAGTAATAATATATCCCAAAAACGACAATAAGATACATGTGTTCTACTAAGCTGAATTGAACTGTTGTCATCATTTTAAGCAAATCGTAGTTATTACATTCGTGTAAGGACAATTAGTTACTTGCGTTCTTCTTAAAGTTTTAAGTGTAGCCATACCACTTTAAAGTTTAGTATAATAAATATATCCCAAAAACGACAAATGAGATGCATGTGTTCTACTAAGCTGAATTGAACTGTTGTCATCATTCTTAAGCAAATCGTAGTTATTACATTCGTGTAAGGACAATTAGTTACATGCGTTCTTCTTAAAGTATTAAGTGTAGGCATACCACTTTAAAGTTTTAGTAATAAATATATCCAAAAACGACAAATAGATAATGTGTTCTACTAAGTTGAATTGATGTTGTCATCATTTTAAGCAAATCGTAGTTATTACATTCGTGTAAAGACAATTAGTTACTTGCGTTCTTTTAAAAGTATTTAAGTGTAGGCATTTCCACTTTAAAGTTTAGTTAATATAATATATCCAAAAACGACAAATAGATACATGTGTTCTACTAAGCTGAATTGAACTGTTGTCATCATTTTAAGCAAATCGTAGATATTACATTCGTTAAGAACAATTAGTTACTTGCGTTCTTCTTAAAAGTATTGAAGTGTAGGCATACCACTTTAAAGTTTAGTAATAAATATATCCCAAAAACGACAAATGAGATACATGTGTTCTATTTAGCTGAATTGAACTTTGTCATCATTTTTTAAGCAAATCGTAGTTATTACATTCCGTGTAAGGACAATTAGTTACATGCGTTCTTCTTAAAAGTATTGAAGTGTAGGCATACCACTTTAAAGTTTAGTAATAAATATATCCCAAAAACGACAAATAAGATCATGTGTTCTATTTGCTGAATTGAACTATTGTCATCATTCTTAAGCAAATCGTAGTTATTACATTCGTGTAAGGACAATTAGTTACATGCGTTCTTCTTAGAAGTATTGAAGTGTAGGATACCACTTTAAAGTTTAGTAATAAATATATCCCAAAAAGACAAATAAGATACATGTGTTCTACTAAGCTGAATTGAACTGTTTCATCATTTTTAAGCAAATCGTAGTTATTACATTCGTGTAAGGACAATTAGTTACTTGCGTTCTTATTAAAGTATTTAAGTGTAGCCATACCACTTTAAAGTTTAGTAATAAGTATATATATCTCAAAAACGACAAATGAGATGCATGTGTTCTACTAAGCTGAATTGACTGTTGTCATCATTTTAAGCAAATCGTAGTTATTACATTCGTGTAAGGACAATTATTACTGCGTACTTCTTAGAAGTATTGAATGTAGTCATACCACTTTAAAGTTTAGTAATAAATATATCCCAAAAACGACAAATGAGATACATGTGTTCTATTTAGCTGATTGAACTATTGTCATCATTTTTAAGCAAATCGTAGTTATTACATCCGTGTAAGGACAATTATTACATGCGTCTTCTTAGAGTATTGAATGTAGCATACCACTTTAAAGTTTAGTATAAATTTCCCAAAACGACAAATAGATCTGTGTTCTACTAGCTGAATTGAACTGTTTTCATCATTTTTAAGCAAATCGTAGTATTACATTCGTGTAAGACAATTAGTTATTGCGTTCTTTTAAAGTATTTAATGTAGCATCCACTTTAAGTTTAGTAATAAATATATCCAAAAACGACAAATGAGATGCATGTGTTCTATTTAGCTGAATTGAACTATTGTCATCATTCTTAAGAAATCGTAGTTATTACATTCTGTAAGACAATTAGTTACATGGTTCTTCTTAGAGTTTGAATGTAGATACCACTTAAGTTTAGTAATAAAATATCCAAACGACAAATGAGATACATGTGTTCTATAGCTGAATTGAACTTTGTCATCATTTTAAGCAAATCGTAGTTATTACATTGTGTAAACATTAGTTACTTGCGTACTTCTTAAAGTATTGAATTGTAGCATACACTTAAGTTTGTAAAAATAATCCCAAAAACGACAATGAGATCATGTGTTCTATAGCTGAATTGAACTTTCATCATTTTAAGCAAATCGTAGTTATTACATTCTGTAAGGACAATTATTACATGCGTCTTCTTAGAAGTATTGAATTAATAACACTTTAAATTTAGTAATAATATATCCCAAAACGAAAATAGTACATGTGTTTATAGCTGAATTGAATATTGTCATCATTTTAAGAAATGAGTATTACATTCGTGTAGGACATTAGTTACTGCGCTTCTTAAGTTTGAAGGTGCTACCACTTTAAAGTTTAGTATAAAATATCCAAAAAGACAAATAAGTGTTCTAGCTAATTAACTTTTCCATTTAAGCAAATCTGTTTACATGTAGACAATTAGTTACTGGTTCTTTTAAAGTTATGTGATACCTTAGTTTAGTAATAAAAATTAAAGACAATAGATCATGTTTAAGTGAATGAAGTTGTCTATTTTAAGCAAATCGTGTATTACTTCGTGTAAATTGCTCTTATATTGTGTAGATAACTTTAAGTTAATAAAAATCAAAAACGCAATGAGATACTGTGTTCTATTGTGATGAATTGTCATCATTTAGCAAATGTATTATTATCCGTGTAGGACAATTATTACTGCGTTCTTAGAGTATTAATGTAGATACATTAAAGTTTAGTATAAATATATCCCAAAACGACAAGATAAGTTTATAGGAATGAATTTTCACATTTAGCAATCGTAGTTTTACATTCTTAAGGAATTTCTGCGTCTTAAAGTATTAAGTGTATACCCTTTAAAGTTAGTAAAATATATAAAACCAATGAGATATGGTTTTACGAATTGAACTTGTCATCATTTAAGCAAATTAGTTCATTCGGTAAGGAAATATTACTGCGTCTTTTAATTTGATGTAGATCACTTTAAAGTTGTAATAATTCCAAAGACAATAGTATGTGTTTGCTGAATTGACTTTGTCATCATTTAAGCAAATCGAGTTATAGTTAACATTTTAATGCGTTCTTTTAAAGTTGAGTGTAGGCATACCTTAAATTTAGTAAAAATTATCCAAACAAATAGATCTGTGTTTATAGCTGAATTGAATTTTCTCATTTCAATGAGTTATACATTTGTAAGGACAATTAGTTACATGCGTTCTTCTTAGAAGTATTGAATTGTAGCTATACCACTTTAAAGTTTAGTAATAAATATATCCCAAAAAACGACAAATGAGATTACATGTGTTCTATTAGCTGAATTGAAACTATTGTCATCATTTCTTAAGCAAATCGTAGTTATTACATTCGTGTAAGGACAAAAAAAAAAAAAAAAAAAAAAAAAAAAAAAAAAAAAAAAAAAAAAAAACCCCCCCCCCCCCCCCCCCTAGTTATTACATTCGTGTAAGGACAATTATTACATGCGTTACTTCTTAGAAGTATTGAATGTAGCATACCACTTTAAAGTTTAGTAATAAAATATCCCAAAAACGACAAATGAGATACATGTGTTCTATATAGCTGAATTGAACTATTGTCATCATTCTTAAGCAAATCGTAGTTATTACATTCGTGTAAGGACAATTAGTTACATGCGTACTTCTTAGAAGTATTGAAGTGTAGGTTATACCACTTTAAAGTTTAGTAATAAATATATCCCAAAAACGACAAATGAGATACATGTGTTCTATATAGCTGAATTGAACTTTGTCATCATTTTAAGCAAATCGTAGTTATTACATTCGTGTAAGGACAATTAGTTACTGCGTCTTCTTAAAGTATTGAATGTAGGCATACCACTTTAAGTTTAGTAATAATATATCCCAAAACGACAATAGATCATGTGTTCTATTAGCTGAATTGAACTATTGTCATCATTTTAAGCAAATCGTAGTATTACATTCGTGTAAGACAATTATTACTGCGTTTCTTAGAAGTATTGAATGTAGGCATACACTTTAAAGTTTAGTATAATATATCCAAAAACGACAAATAGATACATGTGTTCTATTAGCTGAATTGAATATTTCTCATTTTTAAGCAAATCGTAGTTATTACATCGTGTAAGGACAATTATTACTGCGTTTCTTAAAGTATTGAATGTAGCTACACTTTAAGTTTAGTAATAAATATCCAAAACGACAAATAATCATGTGTTTAAGCTGAATTGACTTTGTATCATTTTAAGCAAATCGTAGTTTTACTTCGTGTAAACAATTAGTTACTTGCGTCTTTTAGGTATTGATTGTAGCTACCATTAAGTTTAAAAATATATCCCAAAAGACAAAAGATCATGTGTTATAAGTGATGATTTCATCTTTAAGCAATCGTATTATTACTTCGTGTAAGGACAATTAGTTATTGCGTTCTTATTAAAAGTATTTAAGTGTAGCCATACCACTTTAAAGTTTAGTAATAAGTATTATATATCTCAAAAACGACAAATGAGATCATGTGTTCTACTAAGCTGAATTGAACTGTTGTCATCATTCTTAAGCAAATCGTAGTTATTACATTCGTGTAAGACAATTAGTTACTTGCGTTCTTCTTAAAAGTATTGAAGTGTAGGCATACCACTTTAAAGTTTAGTAATAAATATATCCCAAAAACGACAAATGAGATGCATGTGTTATTAGCTGAATTGAACTTTGTCATCATTTTAAGCAAATCGTATTATTACATCGTGTAAGGACAATTAGTTACATGCTTCTTCTTAGAAGTATTGAATGTAGCATACCACTTTAAGTTTAGTAATAAATATATCCCAAAAACGACAAATAAGATACATGTGTTCTATTTAGCTGAATTGAACTATTGTCCATCATTTTAAGCAAATCGTAGTTATTACATCGTGTAAGGACAATTATTACATGCGTTCTTCTTAGAAGTATTAAGTAGGCATACCACTTTAAAGTTTAGTAATAAATATATCCCAAAAACGACAAATAAGATACATGTGTCTACTTAGCTGAATTGAACTTTTCATCATTTTTAAGCAAATCGTAGTTATTACATCGTGTAAGACAATTATTACTTGCGTCTTTTAAAGTATTAAGTGTAGCCATACCACTTAAAGTTTAGTAATAAATATATCCAAAAACGACAAATAAGATCATGTGTTCTACTAAGCTGAATTGAACTGTTGTCATCATTTTAAGCAAATCGTATTATTACATTTGTAAGACAATTAGTTACTGCGTTCTTCTTAAAGTATTGAAGTGTAGGCATACCACTTTAAAGTTTAGTAATAAATATATCCCAAAAACGACAAATAGATCATGTGTTCTATAGCTGAATTGAACTTTGTCATCATTTTAAGCAAATCGTAGTTATTACTGACAAATAGAGATCATGTGTTTCTATTATAGCTGAATTGAACTATTGTCATCATTCTTAAGCAAATCGTAGTTATTACATCCGTGTAAGGACAATTAGTTACATGCGTTCTTCTTAGAAGTATTGAAGTGTAGGCATACCACTTTAAAGTTTAGTAATAAATATATCCCAAAAACGACAAATAAGATACATGT
>JARBHB010000248.1:0-17666 GCA_029891345.1 Dryococelus australis
TAATTAAAAATTAACCACTGTTATAATAAAAGTCTTAAAGAAATAAATTCATTGTAGACCTCATTGCACTCTCGGTCTGTCACAGCTGAATCGCGAACAAGTTCGCGCATGCAAGTATGCATGCGTAAGTGGTTACAAGGCTAGGCGACTTAATTTCCGTACAAAAGAAAAAGAAATTGAAACAAGTAAAATATTAAAAATAACATGGACTTTTTTTTCAAAAAAATATCGGTTGAATTGGTTTTTAAAGTAATAAAAATTAAATATGTTTTACAAACTCATGCCTGGAATGTGCTTTAATATAACTCTTATTTGGGGGAGAGTCCCCTAGACCTATATAGTTTATATTTTTTGTCTGTTGTGCTCCAATGTATACAATTTCGATATAGTCCCGTAATCATGCAACTATGGTTCTGTAACCACAAATAAATAATGTGACATAGTTAATTACTATATTGAACTAAAATATTGGCTGTTTTTCCTCTTTTCCAAGAATTGCGTGTAGTACCGGACAGTTACACATTTTCTCTAAATATTAAAGGTTCTTTACGTGAAATATCTAATATCATATTTTTTGCTGTTAAAAGGACATGGACATATTCCGGGGCTCCATAAGCATTTGTAAACATAGTGTAGATATAAAATTGTAATTTAAATATTAAAATGTGTAATTTGTAAAATTTTGTGAAAACTCAGCTACTTGTTGCTGAAAATATTCAATTAGCAGACAGCCCATTATCAATGTTATCTATAATAATAAAACATCCATTATTTTTCCAAAGAATTCGACATATTTAGGCCTGTTTCTTCATACACATATTAAATAATCTCTTAACAGATCAAAGTCCAGTGTTCAAACAAATCTTCACATTTGCACAGTTTTCATGGGTCCATTCTTTACATTTATGACACTAGATCCAGTCATCCTGAAAACTTTCCCCACACAATATACAGACCGTTCCCTGTTCACTAGATATTGTCACTGTTGCATCATCAAGTTTGAGAGATTTCTTGCACTTGAGGCACTTTCTTGTTTTCTTCTCAACTTTGTTTTCATTGTTGGCCTGCAACATAAGACGTAAGAATCTCACTTCTCTGTCTCTTCCTTTTCCTACACTGGAGTCTACGTTTGCTACCACCTGGAACCGGTGAGATTTTTTCCAACATTTCTCCAGGCTCATACAGTCCTCTTTGACCTGGAGTTGGTTCCATACTGGATTGCGTGGTAGGCCTGACAAACTGCATGACATCACCTTCAGTTTCTTAGCTGGCTGATGGGTTTCACACATCTGTCATTTTGGAAGGTAGAAAATTCAAATCTGAGAAGATGCCGGGGTTTATGTGATTGATGCCTGTGCGAAAGAATCCTTTTTGAGCTATCTCCAGGCGATAGACTTTGGTGTACGCTGAAATTGCCAAATCTGCAATGTTGTATTCATTTGTGCGTAGACCTGGATTCTTCCTCATCCACGAGGAACATGCTTCCGAATATGCTCCTTTAAAAGGTTTCATAAATTGCCTGTCGTCGGGCTGAAGCTTATGAGTCGTGTGGGGTGGTGTTGACAGCATGCGGATATGTTGGGATCTTGCATATAAAATGACCTCCAATTCCTTATGACTGCAGTGGCCATCATGGATTAGAAACACAGGACTTTTCTCTGACGGATGTGCATGTTTAGCGAAGTGCTTCAACCACGCCGAAAAAATTTCTGCATTTATCCAGCCATTTGATTAAGCGACTCCATGACTCTCGTAAGGAGCACCATCTACAAGATTCTGAGCTATTTTCTGTCGAGGAAAGATAAACAGAGGTGGAATAAATTGCCCTATTACACAAATGCAGAACATAAGCGTCACATTGCTACCTCACTCTCCAGAAGTTAGTTCCCCACATTGTCTTTTCCCCTTCAGCGAAATCACTTTGCTGTTTTTATGGACAGTAGACATTCCTGTTTTACACGCATTGTAAATACGAGATGGCGGGAAAAAAATATTACTTCAATTCGCTTAGTTAATTAAAAATACATCAACTTGTGGCTTATTGAAGCCCACAGCTTGCATTACGCTGGTGGATTCGCCAGTTATCAGTGTAAGTTCCGGATGTCTCTTCATAAAATTTCAGTAAAAATTTCTTCCTGCAGTTTTTTGGTTTTTTTTTTAAATCCATGTGACAGCTTAAGAAGCAGCTAAACAGTAAGCCAGCTTCAGGAATTCTTCTTGGTGAGAGTCATGGTCATGTTATCAAACTGCTTGATATGGGAAACTAAATGCTCCTCGTAACTCTCTCAAAATGAGCTCTCAAACCGCCCTAGTTTCGGTGCAAGCTGAATTTCCCCACCACTCTTAATTTTTACTACTAGGTCCTGCAAAGTACTCTTTCGGACACTAAAAGATTTAGCAGCTTACTTCACACTCAAATTACCAGACAACTCACCTTTCACAGCAAGATGCGTGTCTTCTTCTGCAGATGTGCCCCTGTTCTGCCCCTTTTTATTATTTCCAGACATTGCTTATTTTAGTGACGCAATCTGCAAACAGAGGAAACTAACTTCTTACCCATCTGAAAAAAGAAAATGCTTATATGTACGATGTTAACCTTGTCTTGAATTTTGGTATTTAATTACAATAAAGCAATAAATATCCTATGTTATTAATAATAGTATGAGTTCTTAATAAGTTAAAGCCATATATACATATATATAAAATTTGCAAAATTTGTTAGCAAATAGCTTTGAAATGTGAATGTTTTCATTAGAATTAGATTTACATAAAATAATGATAAAATTTATGGATTAATAGCACTCTGTTTCCACTTCTCAAAGCTTTGTTTCCAGACATTACTATTGTGTGTTGTTACATCTCTACTGCCGCAACAGTGTGCTGTGTTGGAGCCATCGTCGAATATGTCCATGGATGGGGCAAAAACATGCTCGGGGACAAAGCTTATTTTAGACAAAGCTACTCTAATATACACTGGCTACCTATGTGTTCGATACTACAGGATATCGACCTCCCGGTCATACAGGACGCACATACATCTTCAAAAGTTTCCGCCATTAAATAATTATTAATAATTTTAAGTTAATACTCCGGGGAAATGTTATTCAAATCACACCTAAGATCAGTACAAAGTATAAACACAATGCACTTACCTAATTTAACACATTTATCTTCTAAATCATATGTGAGGCATGTACACAAGCAACGAAAATCACAAACAAGTGCGTACTGTTCAAAGAGCTTGAGCATAAATATATATACATACTGGCCAATCGCGCACTATCACAGGCGATTAAGGAACTGTGTGGATGGTGGACTGGAGCAAATATGACTAATCGAACAAGTGTGAGTAATTGATCGAACGAATAAGAGAGAAAAAGAGAAAGGAAAGAGAGAAATGAAACAACAAAAAAATGGGATGACTAATAGAAAACCTATAGACTGATAGAGCGACAAGAGAGAAAGCGATTGAATGATAGAGACAAGGGAAGGAGAAAGGAAAAGAGGATGATATGTAATGAGAGAAAGAGAGAGTGAAAGAGAAAGAGATTGAATGAGAGAGACAAAGAGAGAGACAACGTGGAATGATAAAGTATGAAAAATGGAGACAGAATGGTGGTATGACAAGGATCGTATGCGCCTTGAAAAGACGAGTCCGGTGATATACGACACTTAATAATTACACCTTTAAATTTTTTGATTATAAAAATTCATTGAAATATTGAAATTTAAAAAAAATAATGATTTTAAAAATTTTATTGTGGAATAATATTTGTATGCGCCTTGAAAAGAGGAGTCTGCTGATACGTTACACTTACTATTTATACGTGTATAATTTTTTATTACAAAATTATATATAAATAAAAAAAAATTATTATAAAAATTAATTCACTTTATCGTTTTCTCATTACTAACGATAGAAGCATAAATGAAGATAAGAAAAAGATTAGGATAGAAAGACTGTAAAAGAGCAAAATGCTGGAACACTTGGAGAAAACCCTCGCAATGCAAGAGAAAGAAAAATTAACATACTGGTTACCAACATGCCAGTCGAACGAATTTGAATAACAAGATGGAAGCACACTGGCTACACAGATGGAGGCGTACTTCCTACAAATATGGTGGAAAACAACATGGCGGTGGCGTGGCCCGAATGACAGAGCGGGATGTCCAGGAATCCAACATGTCGGCCGGTGACCTTGGCGCCTCACACCTCAGCCAGAAGCTATTGCAACAGAAACCTCATATGCCTACTACTGTTGTCGATTCACACGTTTATCTTTTGTGAATATGCAGTGTTGGTTCATTTGTAAGAATAGGCCTATCATTTGTGTGAATAACGAAATAAGTTTGTGTTGTTAGAAATATATTGAAAAATGCTGCTTGTCACTCATCATTTCTGGGAATACCACACATTCTGAGAACAGCCTACCTGCTGCCCCCAGGAGGGTCATTCCTATGTGATGTGAACATAATATAAGCAAATTAAGTAATTGATTTATATGTTGAGAAACGACAAAGGAGAGTAGAGTTTGTTGTGGGAAATAAAAAATGCTGATGGTGTTACATAAATGTTTAGATTTACTTGAGATAATTCTAGCCAGTAGAGCAATATATATTTCTAATGACAAAACTCATGTTTAATTTGTTACAGTTGCTGTCTATTATTGTTTCTTGTAGCAAATTAGTTTTATCTATACATATAAAATATTCTAATCAGTAGTACGACACACGAGCGAAGTTTAGACATGGAGTGTATATGTAAATTATCTAGCTAATCTGAGCGGAAATATATGACTAGGAACTTGGTTCTTCAAAAAATTCGCCTCCCCTAAATCTCATCTCTGTATCCGAGGCCTGGCTAGCCGCTTCGCATCAGTAGCGCAGAACTGAAAAGTGAAAACGGTGATGGTTTGAAACGATGCTTGACAAATACACGTTTTTCCTTGGTACGAAGCACTTCAAAACCTAACTTTATATCGTCTTTGCTTTGTGAGCTCGGCAGGCGAAGCAATATCTGGACGGTAATCCGTTACAGTAAATGTAGGCGTAAAGCGATTCTGAGCTACAGCGCATGAAGCAAGTATTGACGTCACGACTTCTGAGCTTGTATTGCCTATACTTGTAATGTTGACCTTTATGCTGTAATTGACGTAAATTAAGTGTAGACGTTAATGTGTACGGGCACAGCTTCATTTTTCCGTTTTAATGCTACAGTGTAGGTTGCACTATTGTGCATCGACACCGAAGTTAATTTTATTGAAATGTGTATATTTATAGCGATGTTAAAAAAAAAATTGTAATTTTTTTTTTCGTTTCGATTTCAATCCTCCAATCAATGGCTGCATCTTGCTGTGCAATAAACTGTACAGCAAGACGTGTTAAAGCCGGGAAGGTTACATTTTATAAGGAGGAAGTAAAAATTAATCTAACATTTGGCGTGTATATATACTAAACCTTTCCACATTACTCTTCGCGCGAAGATTACTCAAACCATTAATGTAAACAACTGAAATAAGAAAATATAACGTTATAAAAGTTAAAATAAAAAAAATTATTTTCACACTATTCGTGGACATAATAATAATGCGGGACTAATCCTCGTTCGTGGGTACACTAAATAACCACCAAACATTAAAACTTTCAACATAAAAACTTCTAGCATTGTAATAATAGGTAAAACCAATGTTTTGCCTACAATTTCCATTGCCTCCACTCCCCAATGTTTGCATCAAGATTTTCGTACTGTGCAGGTTATCGATGTCTGGTAAAAGGACATGTCTTCATTTTTAAACACTATTTTGTGACTGGCAAAAAATTGCATGGTAGTAAAAATACCCGGTCTTTTATCTTATGGTATTTGTTTACGAATTTTTATACAATTACATTTTGTGCAATACAAATAGTTTAAGCAGTGTTGTCAACATTCACTTGGTTAACCATATAAAAAGTTTACGTTTTTTTATAAATCCCGTGAATGACACTGCCGGACAATAGAAATATTATACCGCGACTAAACCACGCGACAACAACAAAATATGTATATAACAAGGGAACGGCATGGCATTTACACAATTTCTAATCGGTGCGTTCCATTTGACCGTATATCTGGCAGTGGCGCTGCAAGCAGCGGCCCTAGAAATCGGCAGAGTGTAATCGACGCCACGTTGACACGGAAACCAAGCAAGTGTACAGAATGAAGAATGCCAGGGAAAAGCCAAAGACGTAGAAATTGACATTCTCAACTACTCCATTTACGGTGGTTATTCATAATCGGACTGAAAGACACAGGGAAGTATACAGCCGTATATGGATAGTTCGTACCATACTGCCAGATGCTGATGGGAGCAATGCAGACATGAAGGCAAACACACATGGAGGACTGGCTCAGGATGACACAGTAAGGAGGAAACCCATGACGACCAGTTCCACGATACTCAACAGTTTCGGGGCTCCTGTATTCCCATGAACCGATTCCCCTCGTCTTGCGGAGTCGAATCTGCGATTCCAGCACCCATTATGTGTGCTGTCATTAAGGCCATTGGTGTATCAAAGCTATATATTTATAATTTTTGACATTAATTGTTTCACAACGGATTTCTCCAAATTTTTGTCACTTCAAGGCGTAAATATCA
This sequence comes from Dryococelus australis, assembly GCA_029891345.1. Classification (NCBI taxonomy): domain Eukaryota; kingdom Metazoa; phylum Arthropoda; class Insecta; order Phasmatodea; family Phasmatidae; genus Dryococelus; species Dryococelus australis. The sequence goes on from JARBHB010000248.1 coordinate 6,636, forward strand.
ATTTTTGGCACCTTCTTATGTTGTTAGATATTCACTGCCGTCATTATTCTCGAAGCACTGATTGCAGATACGAAATCGGGGTGGCTGAAGCCCCGAATTCAGTCGCCATTGTGTTACGATTTTTTCGAGTCTTCTGACGCACCTAGCTTCTGGTTCAGGACACGACACAAAAATGTAAGTGAAAGTCTCATCACAAACGGCGGCCATTTGGCCTGCCAGGTGTTCATCTTGCCAGCCAGGCAACATGGCTGCTCCTCCATCAATCATAATTTGTTTTTTCTGGTCTTGATTAGCATGTGTAATATGCATTGAGCCTGTACTTACAACAGGTGGTCATACTCTGTCTTCATGACCTACCTATACTTGTGTACAGAGCCTGCACACCGACCCTTCATTGCGCATACTTAGAGGCAGTCTCTGCACACTCGTGTACTGACACTACGACCTTCCATGTCATACTTTACACAAGCACCGATCCTTCGTAGCCATACTCTGTCCCACACCACCACCATCACCACCACCACTGTGTGTCCATGTCCAAGACCAAAGTAGCATGTTCAGGCATGAGATACACTCGTGGTTCGTAGTGTACTGTGACTTTAATGTATGCAATGAAGGTTATTCATATGCTCTCTGTACAGAGCTCAAATCTGTGTTGCATTGAATACTCAGCCATTGCATCTGTTCCGACGATGTCAGCCTCCTCCAATATAAAGGAGAGTACATCATGTGTATAATATTCATCATGACCATCGTTCAAATTAGGAAGTAACCACATCACACATATAGTATAATATTCATTAAGCCTTATAATTTCCTTACTAATACAGATTGGCAGAGAGGTCTAAGGCGCTGTATTTAAATTCCGGTTCCCTGTGTGGGGAGCGCAGTTTCGAATCCTGCACCTGCAAAATTTTTTTCCCACTTCCTTGTTGGTGTGGTACTCATGTTAGATAAGGCTTTCATTTGTGTGCATAAAACTAGGATATATACAAATTCACACATGCTCTGACAGATTTGAGGCAAAGAATGATGTGATATGTAGTGTACGTCGCTTGTGCAATATGTGATGATTGGTAGGGTGGGTCGCTATGATATCGATGGTACTACTGTAATTGGGTACTCTACTACAACATGACCAATGACTTACATCTGTAACATCGTCAGCTGTGTCAAGGGTCTCTGAAGGGTCGCTGCAAGCAATATGGTATAACTGTGTGGCAACGTCATTATGCTGGCGTGAAAGTTGACATTACATGTTCAACCCGGACATACAGGACAGTCCACTGTGTGGACCTGAGGTGATAACCTGTATACACACACACACACACCAAGTGTTGTTCATCATCAGAAAGGGGGCGCAGCAAGACACCGGCTAACACATAGAGGTAGGTACATTTATTAGACGGTAGGAATTAAAACAACAAAAAAAAAACAATATTGATGGTTATATTTGTTATATACATAACGATATCGCACACACGTACACATAGTCACATTTATATCTTTAATAAAGACTTCAGCTCTGAGTCCATCAATAATCGAATTTATCTTTCCGATGACAGACATATATCCACCTCTCTGCAATGAAACGCACCATCGTAGTTTATCAACTAGGTCAATGGGTTCTTCCGTGTAGCCAGACTTCACGTCGCTCTTCGCAGAATGTTTACGATACATGGCTGCATCTATATTCTTATTCCGAGTTGAGTAGGTCTCAGCAACATGCTTTGCAGATGTCGGCACATCATCACCAGTAGACTTGGAGGTCACATGGTCGATCTCAGCAGACGTGGAAGTCACATTACCGTTCGCTGGAGACTTTGGTAAAATTATTCATGACCAAATCTATGTTCTTCTTCTAGTTGAGTAGATATCAGCACCACGCTTTCGCTTTGCAGACGTTACACGTCATCACCAGCAGACTCTTTGCAGTACCGATGTCGTACAAGACGGTTTAGCAACTATGTGTGTTTGTCTGTTGATGAAGTACTTTATACCTCTCCTTCTAATGGCCGATGTTGAAGCTATGTTAACCTTCTCCATAGTGAGGGGAAATTCGTATGTGTCTATGTGCGAAGTAGACTGTACCCACAAGTTCTCAACTCTTAAGCATTTACCGAAGCCAGGGTCCAATCCGAACCCTTGTCCACCATTTCTTCTTCTTCTTGACAAATTCTAATGTGTACTATCGACAATCACATCATCTGCTGCAGATGAATGGCACACAGCTACAGCCGAACTCTTGAACGTTATTTTACAATATTCGTCTTTGTATGTATCTGGTTTTATATAACTACAGTCCAGCCACATACTATATATTTGACAGGACCTTTTTGTTCTACCTCATCGACAAGTTGGTTAAGGATATTATTAGGGTTCACACTTGTCAGGAAAGAGCAAACATTGTATGGTGTAGTTGACATATTAGATGCAATCAAATCTCTAAAAAGTCCCCTGAATAGAGATTGCTTCAGGAAATAGCCATTATCATTCATCTTCATAGATTGCGAATAATCTTGTAGTTATTTATCAGTGGTCTTTCCATTGCAAAGTTTCAAATGACAACTTAAATGCTCGTAATGTACATACCTTCTTCGGCACTTATCACATTGATATGCCCTTCGAATGGCGTTCCTCACACAAGTACTGGATTCGGGTTTGCTAGCATCGTACGCTCTTACAAATGTCTTGTCACAATAGTTGCATGGATGTCTTGGTGGGAGCAAAGAACTATCTTTGTAATTTGTAGATGAACCTGCACGTTTATTTGATAATCTTCACATGGCAGGTAGTATAGGGCAACCCTTCCATGTTGCAAGTTGTCATCTCAAATTGGCATATCGGGCAAATTACGATTTACATTTTCACAGGCAAACACAGTACACTCTGGATTCTGACGACTTCCAATTTGATGTTGATTGCAGTTGGGTATTGTAGAAATGTGTTTTCTTACCGTAGCAGAATAAATAATAATCCTGTTCCATCATCGAGTAAGACACATTTCCATTTTTGATCTGACTTACGAAGCTGTTCCTGCTAAACTTCTAAAATCACTTTAAAATCTTTTGTCAGTAAGATTAATGGTCCTGACAGGAGCAGTGCTATCTATCATACACCTACTCATCTCATACTTATAATTAATTTTAATTGCTGCAGTAGCATTTTCGCCAGTGATTCTTCTTTCCGCTCTCATAGGCTGTGTTCGAATTTGGTGCAATATGCCCTTGATCACTTACCTTGATCCCTCCCCGATTCCCGAGCCCTTGTTACCCTCCATATAAATATATGTAAGCGAATTCAGAAGCTAGTGTTCGTTTCCACCTCGAGCTTTGTTCTGTAGAATTTCGCTCTATACAAGTTTCATTTGTCTCTGTGACGTTGCACGTGTTTTCTACGCACGTGTTTAGTTGTAAACACAAAAAAATATAAATATGTTATTAGAATCTACTTATTTCTGATATATTTATTTACATTATAATATACTGTATGGATTTATAGGAATTTTAGAATTTGTTGTAATGCGTTACCTGGTTTTAGGATATTTTCTTTAAATAAATAATTGCAAATTACAAACATAGAGCATAAACATGCAATTATACATAATAGGAATTTCTATGATTTTGAGAGCCTCAGAAGTAGTGATTATCTGCTGTAAGGTCAAACCAAAATCAAAAATGTAGCGTTAACTAACGACTACAGCAAGAGCGTCATTAACAAGTTGGTTACAGCTGCAGCAATTGTTAGTGTACATAATTCATATCTACAGCATCTAATAATCTTTTCCTCTTAAAGTCATTATCCTGTTATTTAGAATTATTCAAATTCTATTCAAAGTCATACGTACAAATAACGACAAAAAATGTTAATTATATAATCAAGCGTATAGGCCTACTTCCCCTCACTCTGTTCCTTCCAACAGAAAGCCGCGGCCCTGTTTCTACAAAAAAAAATAACTCTCAGCACGACTGAGTAGCACTAGCGCTTATGAAATTGGCAACATAACTTGTAGGCCTACATCTTACAAAAAATAATTACAAAACACAGCTTAGCATATTAGAACTTGAACCATCTGTGAAAAATGTTTTCCTCTTTCAATAACGTTACACTAATTTTTTTACGTGTACATAATAAATATGTGTGTAAAATATTTTTCCAAAAAAAACTATTAGCAGTGCTACAAATAGTTTTCTTGTAAAAATTAAATACGTGAATTTGGAATATTACAATTTATGGACTTGTTTTTTAACTTACTTTTTTGAGGCCGTGATAATACTAATTGTTTACTCTATAATAAAAATGTGATGAATAAATAAGAGATAAGTGGGAAAAACTTCGAATTATATTCACTAAAGAAATTTAATTCCTCTTTGACACCGAGAATTGAACTTACGCCCATCGTGCTACAAAATAAAATTGTTAACAACATGACCAATTGGTCTTTTGTCTCTTTTTAATTGAAATATGCACTAATATAACGTTATAAGGAAATAACTTGCTCACTAAATTCGAATATTGTCATTTAATAGCACGTTATTTCTAAACTAATTATCATGATTTAAGTGAAATGATTACCACGGGATGAAATAATACGCACCTTTAAGAAACTGGATCAGTTTTTTGGGAGACAGTGTTGCAAACCAAATGGCGCCAGAATTAGTTGCTGTTATTAGTGAAGTCAGCAGTTGGCTTAGCCCGTGGTCATGAAGTGTCTTGAGCCACTCTTGCGAAGTGACTTCTTGTAATCATGTTTGATATAAAGTTGTTTATTCCTTTCTAAATGAGCCACGCTTCATCATGTGAACGACACTGATAGCTCTACAGGATCTGCCAGAACGTAAGGAATGGCTGGGACACTATTGAGTGAAATGCCTAGAAAAAATAATGGTTGTCATTATGTTTCTCCCAGTCATCATTCATATCAATCAAGCCAGTGACGAATTCCATACAGCTATGGATACTTGGCACTTTCCAAGTGGATAAATACCTCAGTGCAGTTTCCCAGAGCTTTCAGCAAGATCACCAACTCTGAAGAATCCGGATAAAGTAGGGGAACGAAATCCGCACTCGCGATGTATCCGAAAGAAATTAATTTGTCGGAACACAGCCATGACTCAACTCTATTCTTTCTCTATCATCTTTATTATATTATTATTTATATTTGTCTATTATTGTTTGTATTATTGATTCTAAGTTCATAGTACGATAGATGTGCCATTCCCGACGATAAGAAAATTTTGCCAGCACAGCTCTCAACTATGATTCGTTAAGTATATTCAAATATAATATGGTCTGATTAATTATAATGAGAAGTGATAAATCAACTGTGCTCATATAAAAAACAAAACGAACCTGGAGACTGATGTTGTTCACAAGCATCCTCACAATTTGAATAAATATATACGTACGTTGGCCAGTGTCAAACCCGTTGAAAGAATTTAATTGAGAAATTTTCGATGTACTGTTATGATCAATCTCAAAAATGTTTAGAAATTTCTACGCGGAATAAAGAATCGAGAGGTATAAATTGCCGACTACTATCACAAAATGTGAAGAAAGAAAAATCTACTTGGGGATTAAAAAAAAAAAAAAATTACTTTAAGAAATAACGTGTTGCAGAAAACTTGATTCCTTTAGTTTGGAAAAATCTTCAGTAAGTTCATCACAATGGTTTATCTAGTGTATATTCAATTTATAGAATATTTAAGTAAACTTATTAAGTAACAATCAGTGAAACATATTAACACATAGCAATTTTGCTGTTATTTACATTTCGTAAGCAATTCGCAGTTTATTTGTAGAATTGATCTAAGCTGTGATTATTTAAAGTGATGTTTTCAGTTAAATGATACTGCGTTTACTATGGTAAAATATACATTTGTAAAACCATTTCTTACTATAAATATAATTTTTTTAGGGGTGGATCATCTGGTGAGACACTTGTCTGCTCACGAAGTACCAATTGCCATCGCAACAAGTAGCAGCATGCACAACATGGAGTTGAAGATGTCGTTGCACAAGGAACTGTGGAGTCTGTTCAGCCATACTGTTGCAGCATCGTCTGATCCTGAAGTGAAGAGAGGCAAGCCAGCTCCAGATATTTTCCTCGTATGTGCATCAAGGTTTCCTTCGAATCCTAAGCCAGAAGAGGTAAGCACATCAAATCATTATTTAAATTTATATGTGAAATATCTCTTTCTCTTGTTTGTAACCACCAATTTATTTACTAAACTTTTATAATTCTTTCGCGTATTATTTTACCTTTATCGAAAATACACGTCAAATACCCAAGGTCAGACATGTGCACACCCACTCACACACCTTTACACAGGGATACAGGTAATGTCAGGTAATTCACGAATATGAACATTACCACAGTTTTTACTAAGCTATTTCAATAATTGTATTATTTACCAAATGGTTTCTGGCTAGTTAGTAATCTTTGTTGTTGACAATATTAATATGGTTGATAATCGTGGTTATAATCTTATTAGTGTTTATTCAAAAGGATTTTCTCAATTGGAATAGGTGATGATTATAAAATTAATGTTGTTTTCAATTCATGTTCGGGGAAAACTTATATTTTATGAAAAGTTGTATTATGCTGAAATAGACGAAGGTCATTTCCTGATAAAAGAGAGTGCTCATATTAGAGATAAATTTCCTTATTAACCAACTACGAAAGAGTCTGCTTTTAGATATACAATGACTTATTGTATTATTTACTTATGAAACTGTTAGCGAATATTATGAATTTACAAAGTTATTGACTGAAGTTGGTTAAAAATAACATTTCATTGTTAGCCTAAAGTGTGAATCTTATAACGAAATCATGAATAAATTTTTAATATATTGTTAATGACTTAGAAAATTTAACTCCTTAAGAGCAATATAATTACAAATAAATATACAAATTTGAGCTCTGGGAATATTACACCCCATCTACAAGACTGGGTTAGTTGGAAATAAAAAATCTTCCATATTTATTATTGAATCTAGTCTATATTCTTTATTTCTTTTTCCTTTAATTTTTTACTTCCTTAATATAAAGTATATATATATATATAAACTTATTACAGCTCGTCCAATTTTACTTGCGCATAATTTCACTAGTAAAAAATGGAGTAAATTCTATACATAATTAATAACAAACTTACTTGCTATGGTGAACGAGTTTTTATGGTTATTGATGAGAATAATAATACTTGGTTTAAAGCTAAAGATGTTGCTGAAATATTAGAGTATAAAGATAATGATGATGCTATAGAAAAACATATATATGTGGAAGATAAAGTTAAATTAAACGCAATTAGTAGACGCCTAAATACGCCAGGTATAACATATAATGAGAAAAAACAATTTCTATCGCAGGATATGGAATTTATGATTTAACTATGAGCTCAAATTACCAATTGCTAAAAAGTAAAAAAAAAAAAAAAAAATTTGTCATACACAAAATTATTCCCCAATTAGGAAAAATGTTGAATATGAGATTAAAGTAATGTGATGCATTTGAACAAATGCCAAAAAAAGCATTTAAAAGATTTAAATGAAATTAATGATGATCACATTGAAAATTTAAGAGGGACAGTTGATATGGCCTTCTATGTAATAAATCACAGATATGTCGCTTTGTAAATTGTGTGGCTTTTTTGCTTCAATATGGATTTAAAAGCAATTGCTACGTTTTCAGCTGTTTTATCGTTAATAGGTACAGAAAATGCAATCTTTGAATATACATTGATAATTGTGATAATAAATCCATCCATTTCAACAAGATCAATTTGCAATAAATCATTGATTCCAGATGATACTACTTTCATTCTGGGAAAATATATTCTTGTTGGTTTATCTAATTCATTTCTTACGCCTTCTCTTACATTAAGCAATTTGTTTTTTTTTAAGAATGTTGATTTATTAGGGCTGCATATATAACATTTAATTTTTTGAACTATTCGTCCATGTTTAGTATTTTCAGTTTTTATATTATTATTTTTGTGACTTGCTTGCACTTTAAACATCAAGCATTCGCCATTTAATAGTAAATATATATATAATTTTTATATTTCATGAATATTCCTATTATAGTCATAAACAGTTAGAGTATCATCAGGTAAATTATAATACAACAGTACAATCAATAAAAAAAAGAAAAGAAAAATAGATTATCTAAATGGAAATGGTCAGTTTGCAGGTAAATAATATATATGAGGTTTTCTTCAACTTTCAAGCTAACAAGAGTATCACAATAATTGAAATCTGATTTTTAAAATTGTGCAATTTATCTGCTATTTCTTTATCGAAATACCTCTTATTGGTAGCATCTTTTCCATCTACAGGATAAGTCATAGTATTACTTCTACGATTTTGAAGAGAAACATGCTTTCTTGTATAAACCAAAACTTTGCTTATTTGGTCTCATAAAGCGGAAACAGTGATATATATATATGATTCTAAGTATGTTTTTAAATCAGGAACAATGGTATTGTATTTCGAATCTACCTCGGTTCTTAAAGCATAATCAGTTATTTCTGTATCTAAATATTTTTGATTGAGTGCATCATCTTCATCTATAGGATCAGACAGACCAGAAATTCTACGATGCTGAAAAGAAATACAAATGTTTGTATAAGTAAAACTTTACTTATCTGATCTTGTAAAGCAGAAGAAATAGTATTGTATTTTGAGTCAACATCTTTTTTTAGTGCCTGCTTTGCATCATTTATTCATTTTAAATAATCATCAATAGTGTTACTGAATTGTTAATTTATATCTTCTTTTAAAGCATAATCAGAAACAATAGTTTTATATTTCGAATCGACATCCATTTTTAAAGCATAATCTCCTATATATATATATATATATATATATATATATATATATATATATATATATATAGAAACGTCATTTATAGACCACATCATTACTATCTACATGTTCACATATATTAACAATTCTGCGTCCTAGAAACGAAATATTAGATTTTGGAAATTCAAAATAAGTGCTTCGTTTACTTTGTAAAGTTGAAACACTCGAAATGCATTTTGAATCTACATACGTTTTTAAATCTTCAGTAATATTGTCAATGTCTTCATTTAAAGGTTTGATACATGGTTTTCCAAATATATCTGTCATTTAATAATAAAGAAATTATATCGTCAAACTTAAAATCTTTCGAAAAAAGTTGTAAAACAATTAAACGTAGATGTCCACAACTGAATTAAAATTCTGAATTCGATCATCATTGTAATAAACATTGCTATTTTTGAAATAATTAATTATATTATTAGGAATATTGCCTCCAAATGAGTTTAAATTGTAAACATCATTGTTTTATTTAAAATAGCAAACCCGGAGAGTGCCTGGATTTTTTAAAATATCAAAATTAACCACGTCACATTCATCTTTGTGTATACTTTTCGGTAATCCTTCAATCATATAAACGCTTCTGAAATTTCTAATATTTAATATTTTTAAATATTTTTTCAATAGCGATATTAGATAGTCGGTATATATTCAATTTTTTTTTTGGCCATCATCTTTTTAATTCGCTTCCACATTTATTTCCCATTGCTAAATTCTGTCCCTGTTGTTCTTCTAATCCTTTTTTATTATTTGTAGTTTGTTCGACAGAATTATAAATTGCACTAACTCCTCCAGCTAAACCATCAAGTGCACCTAAAGCAGACAATATAATTGGTATAATTCCTCCACGATGTAAATCACTGCCAGTTTTTTCTTTGGCCATCCTTTTAACTGTTGGCAGTGATAAAGTTAATTTGAAAGTTTTGCCTTCATTCAATTTTTAATTTATCTCTCAATTTGATCATTTGTTGGAAATTAATCTATACCTAAATCTTTTAATTCCTCAAAGGGTATAACTATAGTTATATTTGCTATCGTCATTTATAAGTTGCATGTATAATTAATAAAACATTTAAATTCCCCAACCTAATTTTCTTTTTTTGTAAACATAGTTGAGGGAAAAACTGCAGAAGCAATTTTTTCCCCAAATGGAGTATTTTTATCTAACATAATTTCTTTAGCTTATTTTTATAAAATTTTATCAGTATTGTGTCTATATTCTGTCTTTATGATCTCTATAGGCAATATCGTGATATTTGCATTCTTCATCTAATTTATTTATTCCTGTACCACCTTTTTCGAATATTTCATCGAATTTTGTAAATGGTCCACAATAATTATAATCAGGCAAAAGCATTTCGGCCAAATTTTAATCGATTAATGCCCAGTATATCACGCCTTTTCCGTGGTGATCAGAGTCCCAAAATTAATTTGGAATTACATTTAAAACTCTTGTTGTATAGGAATTCCTTTTGGATTACTAATATCAAAATCAGAAAAATTTTGTTCAGTATATTCATTATGCTTACATTTTCATTGTAATAATTATTTCCAGCATTTTCTTCACCACGAATAATTAACTATCAATCACTTAATATTCTAACATTGTCCATCCAAATATGTTCTTTTAGCAAACTATTGTATTTTTTATGCCATCCCCAGTTCTTTTAGATAGTTTATTTTGTGGTTTATTTGGCTCTCATATAAACATAATAAATCAGTTTAATTATTTTGTTATATTTCAACCTCCACTCAAAGCTACTTTTTTATTAGGATTATATTCTTGGAATGCAGCATTGGTTGTTTTAACAATTTCTGCATAATTTTGATAGTGATTAGCAGTTTATTTGCCCTCAAGGGCTTCTTGTAAATTTTCTGTTAACAAATTACAAAGTCCTGGTGTTAAAAATAATCTTTTTATTTAACAAAAAATGTAACAATATTTATTGTTACTTGTGTATCACCAATGTAAACATTATCCCCAACTCCACGTAAACCAACCTTATCATCAAAAGTTATATTTGCTATGTCAATTTTTAAGTTTTCATGTATAATTAATAAAAAATTTAAATTCCCCCAAACCCAATTTTCTTTTTTTGTAAACATAGTTGAGGGAAAAAATGCAGAAGCAATTTTTTCCCCCAAAAAAGGAGTTTTTTTTCTAAC
>JARBHB010000249.1:0-17632 GCA_029891345.1 Dryococelus australis
TTCAATACATCTAAGAAGTACACATGTAACTAATTGTCATACATGAATGTAATAACTACGATTTGCTTAGAATGATGACAACAGTTCAATTCAGCGTAGTAGAACACATGTATCTTATTTGCGTTTTTGGGATATATTTATTACTAAACTTTAAAGTGTTATGCTACACTTCAATTACTTCTAAGAAGAACACAAGTAACTTAATTGTCCTTACACGAAGTAATAACTACGATTTGCTTAAAAAGGATGTCAAAGTTCAATTCAGCTTAGTAGAACACATGAATACTTATTTGTCGTTTTTGGGATATATTTATTACTAAACTTTAAAGTGGTATGCCTACACTTCAAACTTCTCTAAGAAAGCATGTAACTAATTTGTCTTTACACGAATGTAATAACTACGATTTGCTTAAGAATGATGAAAATAGTTCAATTCTGCTAAATAGAACACATGTATCTCATTTGTCGTTTTTGGGATATATTTATAACTAAACTTTAAAGTGGTATGATACAATTCAATACTTCTAAGAAGTAACAAGTAACTAATTGTCCTTACAAGAATGTAATAACTACGATTTGCTTAAGAATGATGACAATAGTTCAATTCAGCATAAACACATGTATCTATTTGTCGTTTTTGGGATATATTATTACTAAAACTTTAAAGTGGTATGCCTACACTTCAATACATTTAAGAAGAACGCAAGTAACTAATTGTCCTTACACGAATGTAATAACTACGATTTGCTTAAAAATGATGAAACAGTTCAATTCACTTAGTAGAACACATGATCTTATTTGTCGTTTATGGGATATATTATTACTAAACTTTAAAGTGGTATGACTACACTTCAAACTTTAAGAAGAACGCAGTAACTAATTGTCCTTACACGATGTAATAACTACGATTTGCTTAAGAATGATAAACAGTTCAATTCAGCTATAGAACACATGTATCTTATTTGTCGTTTTGGGATATATTTATTACTAAACTTTAAAGTGTATGCTAACTTCAATACTTCTAAGAAGAACACAAGTAACTATGTCCTTACACGAATGTAATAACTACGATTTGCTTAAAATGATGAAAAGTTCATTCAGCTTAGTAGAACACATGTACTTATTTTCGTTTTTGGGATATATTTATTACAAACTTTAAAGTGGATGCCTACACTTCAAACTTCTAAGAAGAATGTAACTATTGTCTTACACGATGTAATAACTACGATTTGCTTAAAATGATGAAAAGTTCAATTCAGCTAAATAGAACACATGTATCTATTTGTCGTTTTTGGGATATATTTATTACTAAACTTTAAAGTGGTATGATACTTCAATACTTCTAAGAAGTAACAAGTAACTATTGTTTACACGATTAAAACTACGATTTGCTTAAAATGATGACAATAGTTCAATTCAGCTTATAGAACACATGTATCTCATTTGTCGTTTTTGGATATTTTATTACTAAACTTTAAAGTGGTATACTACATTCAAACTCTAAGAAACATGTAACTAATTGTCTTAAGAATGTAATAACTACGATTGCTTAAAATGATGAAAAGTTCAATTCAGCTATAGAAACATGTATCTATTTGTCGTTTTGGATATATTTATTACTAAACTTTAGTGGTATAACTACATTCAATACATCTAAGAAGAACAATGTAATAATTGTCATTACAGAATGTAATAACTACGATTTGCTTAAGAATGATGACAAAGTTCAATTCAGCTAGTAAACACATGTATCTATTTGTCGTTTTTGGGATATATTTATTACTAAACTTTATGTGTATACTACATTCAATACTCTAAGAAGACACATTAATAATTGTCCTTACAGAATGTATAACTACGATTTGCTTAAAAATGATGACAACAGTTCAATTCAGCTTAGTAGAACACATGTATCTATTTTCGTTTTTGGGATATATTTATTTCTAAACTTTAAAGTGGTATGACTACAATTCAATACTTCTAAGAAGTAACGCAGTAATAATTGTCCTTACACGAATGTAATAACTACGATTTGCTTAAGAATGATGACAATAGTTCAATTCAGCAAATAGAACACATGTTCTCATTTGTCGTTTTTGGGATATATTTATTACTAAACTTTAAAGTGGTATGACTACAATTCAATACTTCTAAGAAGTACGCAGAATATTGTATTTACACGAATGTAATAACTACGATTTGCTTAAGAATGATGACAATAGTTCAATTCGCTAAATAGAACACATGTATCTCATTTGTCGTTTTTGGGATATATTTATTACTAAACTTTAAAGTGGTATGACTACATTCAATACTCTAAGAAGACCAAGTAACTATTGTATTACACGAATGTAATAACTACGATTTGCTTAAGAATGATGACAACAGTTCAATTCAGCTTATAGAACACATGTAATATTTGTCGTTTTTGGGATATTTTATTACTAAACTTTAATGTGGTATAACTACATTCAATACTCTAAGAATACCATGTAACTAATTGTCATTACAAGAATGTAATAACTACGATTTGCTTAAGAATGATGACAAAGTTCAATTCAGTATAGAACACAGTATCTTATTTGTCGTTTTTGGATAATTTATACTAAACTTTAAAGTGTATGACTACAATTCAATACTTCTAAGAAGACCAAGTAACTATTGTCCTTACAGAATGTAATAACTACGATTGCTTAAAATGATGACAAAGTTCAATTCACTTATAGAACACATGTATCTCATTTGTCGTTTTTGGATATATTTATACTAAACTTTAAAGTGGTATACTACATTCAATACTTAAGAAGTACGCATGTAATAATTGTCCTTACAGAATGTAATAACTACGATTTGCTTAAGAATGATGAAAAAGTTCAATTCAGCTTAGAACACATGTATCTATTTGTCGTTTTTGGATATATTATTACTAAACTTTAAAGTGTATGCTACATTCAATACTCTAAGAAGAGCAGTAATAATTGTCTTACACGAATGTAATACTACGATTTGCTTAAAAATGATGACAAAGTTCAATTCGCTATAGAACACATGTATTATTTGTCGTTTTGGATATATTATTACTAAACTTTAAAGTGTTATACTAATTCAATATTCTAAGAAGTACCAGTAATATTGTTTACAAAGAAGTAATAACTACGATTGCTTAAAATGATGAAATAGTTCAATTCAGCTTATAGAACACATGTACTCATTGTCGTTTTTGGGATATTTTATTACTAAACTTTAAAGTGGTATACTACATTCAATACTCTAAGAAGAACATGTAACAATTGTCTTACAAGAATGTAATACTACGATTGCTTAAAAGATGACAACAGTTCAATTCAGCTATAGAACACATGTATCTTCATTTGTCGTTTTTGGGATATATTTATTACTAAACTTTAAAGTGGTATGACTACAATTCAATATTCTAAGAAGTAACGCATGTAATAATTGTCCTTACACGAATGTAATAACTACGATTTGCTTAAGAATGATGACAATAGTTCAATTCAGCTAAATAGAACACATGTATCTCATTTGTCGTTTTGGGATATATTTATTACTAAACTTTAAAGTGGTAGCCTACATTCAAACATCTAAGAAAGACCACATGGTAAAACTAATTGTCATTACAACAATGTAATAACTCCGATTTCTAAGAATGATGACAACAGGGTTCAATCAGCGTAGTAGAACACATTATCTTATTTGTCGTTTTTGGGATATATTTATTAAACTAAACTTTCATTTGGTATAACTACAGATTCAATAACATCTAAGAAGTACACATGTAATTAATTTGGTTCATTACAAAATGTATAACTACGATTTGCGTAAGAATGAGGACAACAGTTCAATTCTGCTTAGTAGAAACAATGTATCTCATTTGTCGAATTTTGGGATAATAATTATTTCTAAGCTTTAAAGTGGAATGACTACAATTCCTACTTCTAAGAAAGTACGCATGTAAGTAATTGTCCTTACATGATGTAATATCTACGATTTGCTTAGAATATGAATTTGTTGCAATTCAGCTACATAGAACACATGTGTCTCATTGGTCGTTTTGGGATATACTTATAACTAAACTTTAAAGTGTATGACTACAATTCAATACTTCTATGAAGTACACAAGTAAATAATGTCCTTACAAAATGTAATAACTAACGATTTGCTTAAGAATGATGACAATAGTTTCAATTCTGTCTATAGAGAACACCATTAACCTCATTTGTTGTTTTTGGGATATATTTATTACAAAACTTTAAAAGTGGTATTCCTACACTCAAACATCTAAGAAGAACGCATGTAACTAATTGTCTTAACACAATGTAATAACTACGATTTGTTTTTATAAAATGATGAAAACAGTTCATTCAGCTAGTAAACACATGTAACTTATTTGTCATTTTTGGGAATATTTATTACTAACTTAAAGTGGTAAGCCTACACTTCAATACTTCGAAGAAGAACGCATGTAACTAATTGTCCTTAACACGGATGTAATAACTACGATTTGCTAAGAATGAGAAAATAGTTCAATTCAGCTAAATAGAAATACTTGCATCTCATTTGTCGTTTTTATGGATATATTTATTACTAAACTTTAAAGTGGTATGACTACAATTCAATACTCAAGAGTACACAGATAAACCTAAATTGTTCTTACATGAATGTAATATCTACGATTTGCTTTAAAAATGAGACAACATTTCAATTCATTTAGTAGAACACATGTATCTCAATAGTCGTTTTTGGGGGATCTCCTCTGGAGCTCCACGATCCTTATTTAACACCACCCCCATAAGAACCTGAGGGGGGGGGGGGGGGGGGGGGGGGGGGGGGGGGGGGAGGCGCACCACTACCTGGAGCCTATTTCAACGCTTGACGTTCTAAAAACCGCCGGAGTAAATTAGAACTACTATTGCCACGTCAACCAGTGCTCATGCCGCTACGTGCAAAGCTCTGACTTGCGTTTCAGTATCTCGTCACACTGCGTGTAACATATGGGACTCTTCAGCTGTACCCTATTTAGTTTTGATTGTGGCCCTTGAAATTTCGTAAGTATCTAACGCATAGCCTATATTTTTTGAGATACCAACTCTTTGAAAAATCGGTTTTTAGCCACTTGGAATTATTTATAAAGGTGTTTTGTAATGTACGTGGACACCTCGAAAGCTATCAACAGCCCCTCGTTGAAGTAGTATTTATGTTCGTAGATCAACAACACAATGGACTCTCGTTTGATAGTTTCGTCAAAAAGAAACGTGTATTTTTTTAACACACTGCAACGCAACAGTCAAGCGGAACAGAATAGGTTGTTACGAGCCAAGTATCCTGTGTTATTTTATTTATCTAACCGAAGTGGGTTATGGACGGGCTTAAAGCCACAGGATTTGTTCAGCCTCGCTCTATCAGTGGAGAATTGTAGTCCGAGCGCCCTGAACCTAGCATACGTTCGTGGTGGCAGGCGGCATATACTTGCTTAGCAGGAAGTCGCTTGTTATTAGGGAACGGATATTTCCTCGCCGATAAAGACTGGTGTGTGGCGCAGTTTGTCGCCTGAGAAAAGTCATTCCGTAGTTCGTTTTATAAGTCCTTCTACGGCGCACGGGATGCCTAAGTAAACGGACACGGATAAAAAAACGGAAACGAACTTGTCAATGTGGGTGATTTCTACAATGGGCACAGAAACCTAACGATCCAGCATAACTATGTGAAGAATCAGAAATATTATCGATATAACCTAATTTTAGTATTTTATGCAATGCTAATTATTCTATAATTATACTGCGCCAAACAATGCCTACATGTTCGGTAATACATAACTAATAATTTAGGAAAGGTGTTCGCGACAAAGAATTTATTTAAGACCAGTGGTACTCCAAAACACATTACTTTCGTATGCACTTTCGTTGTGGATGATATTAAATGTCGCTTGGTTCAATAACTGGTAACTGACCGCGTAAAATGGATGTCAAGTATCGACTACTTATTCTGAGCTGCACCAGTCAAATAAAATCATGTCTTTCGTACGGAGACACACGCAAATAACCAAAGAAATTGTGGTTTGTGATATAACATTGAAGTCTAGCAATGACCATAAACACTTAGTTACTACGAATAGCGCAGATCACGTCCTTGTAGTCTTGTAAACCATCAGTGGCCACAAGAAGTTCATCCAAAAAATACTGAATTCGTATTGGGGTTACGCGATTTTACAGAAGGTAAAAGTTGGTAGCTAACCCGATCATCTACCTTCTCGTACGTACATGTCCCTTAACTTGCGTCCCTCATTGATTGGATCCTAGTAATATTCACTCGTCTGCGTCTGATTCACTAACTGCCGTACGGATGGTCCTAAAATTACCAATATTCGCCAAAAAAGATGTCCTGTCTGTTTTTCATCTTTTATTTTTTCAATAAAACAATCAAGTTTACACGTAGCATTTGACATCTCGAGACAGCAGATACTATCTTTAAATAAAACCTTTAACTCAAAAAATTACTTTTAATTTAGTACTGCAGCTTTAGTTTTCAATGAACAATATTTAGGGAATAATTTTCCTCTGGCCAGTTAAAACATTTTGCTCAAGTATAAAACAGTACAGTACGAATAGAATTGCGAAACTCCATGAAGTGTGGAGGAGCCTTGATTATCATCTTTCCCGGATATAAAGCTTCCAACCCAGTTCTCATACAACTATAAAAAAAATGTGATGAGTGTCCTCCTAAAGGAAGTCAATGATACCATAGGGTTTACGCCACTAGTTTGTTTCAAGCCAAAGTGATGCAAAATTATTTCTATAACTTCTATTTTCTTTACTAAAAATTATTTTCAGAAAATTTCGAATATTTCCAATTTTTTAATCACAGAAGTTGTGTATTGTCCGTACATCTTTCAGGGTCGCTCCATTTTCCACTCAATTTAGCATTGACGGTAGACTTTATAGTAGTCTAGAGACGGTAGCCTTATATGAGTAGTCTAGAGACTGTAGCTTATAATGAGTATCCTAGAGAGGGTAGCCTTAATATGATATCCTAAGACGGTAGCCTTATATGAGTAGTCTAAGACTAGCCTTAATATGTAGTATCAGAGACGTAGCCTTATAATGATATCTAGAGACGTAGCCTTATATTAGTAGTCTAGAACGGTACCTATATTAGTATCTATACACGGTACCTATAATCAGTCCTAAGACGTAGCCTATATAGAAGTCAAGAGACGGTACCTTATATGAGTAAGTCCCCTAAGACTTACCTTATATGAAGTATTCTAGAGACGGTAGCCTTATATTGTATCTAAGACGGTACCTTATAAGTATCTATGAGACGGTACCTTTAAGGAGTAAGTCAGAGACGGAGCCTTATATGAGTAGTCCTAGAGACGGTAGCCTTATATTAGTAGTCTAGAGACGGTAGCCTTATATTAGTAGTCTAGAGACGGTACCTGTTATATAGTAGTCTAGAGACGTACCTTAATTAGAGTCTAGAACGGTACCTTATATGAGTAGTCTAGAGACCGTAGCCTTATATGATAGTCTAGAGACGGTAAGCCTTATATGAGTAAGTCTATAGACGGTACCTATATATTAGTCCTAGAGAAACGTAGACTATATGAGTATCCTAAACGTAGCCTTATATGATAGTCTAGAGACGGTAGCCTTATATGAAGTCGTCTACAGACGGTAGCCTTATATGCGTATCTAGAGACGTAAGCCGTATATGAGTTAGTCTAGAGACGTTAGCCTTATATTAGTAGTCCCTAGAGACCGGTACCTTATATGATATCTAGAGACGGTGATGCCTTATATTAGTAGTCTATAGACGGTAGCCTTATATAGTAGTCTAGAGACGGCAGCCCTTATATGGAGTAGTCTAGAGACGGTTAGCCTTAAATGAGTAGTCTAAGACGGTATCCTTCATATGAGTAGTCTAGAGACGGTAGCCTAATATAGTAGTCCAAGAGAAGTAAGCCATAAATGATAGTCCAAGAGACTGTAGCCTTAAATGAGTAGTCTACAGACGATTTTGTAGCCGTTATATGAGTAGTCTAGAGACGGTAGCCCTTTATATGAGTAGTCCTAGATACCGGTAGCCGTATATGATAGTCGTAGAGACGGTAGCCTTATATGGAGTATCTAGAACGTAGCCTTATATTAGTAGTCTAGAGACGGTAGCCCCTTATATGAAGTAGTCTAGAGACGTTATCCTATATGAGTATCCTAGAGACGGTAGCCTTATATTAGTAGTCAGAGACGGTAAACCTATAGAAAGTCTAAGACGGTAAGCCTTATATAGTAGTCTAGAGACGTAGCCGTATATGAAGTAGTCTAGAGACGGTAGCCTAAATAGAAATTCCCTAAGACGTAAGCCTTATATTAGTAGTCTAAGACGGTAGCCTTTATAGTAGTCTAGAGACGGTAGCCTTATATTTGAGTAGTCCTATAGACCGGTGCCTATATGATATCCTAATACGGGATTCTTATTAATGAGTAGTCTAGAGTCGGTAAGCCTTATATGATAGTCTAAAGACGGTAGCGCTTATATGAGTAGTCAAGAGACGGAGCCTTATATGAGAGTCCTAGAACGGTAGCCTTATATAGTATTCCTAGAGACGGTAGCACTTACTATAGTAGTCTAGAGACGGTTAGCCTTATATAAGTAGTCTATCGAGACGGTACCTTATATTATATCTAGAGACGGTAAAGCCTATATGAGTAGTCTAGAGACGACCAAAAGAAAAAGTAGTTCTAAGAGACGTAGCCTATATGAGTATCTAGGACGTAGCCTTATATGAGTAGTCTAGAGACGGTAGCCTTATATGATTAGTCCTAGAGACGGTAGCCTGTATATAGTATCTAGAGACGGTAGCCTTATATGATAGTCTAGAGACGTTGCCCTTATAATGATAGTCTAGAAGACGGTAGCCTAATATGATAGTCCTAGAGACGGTAGCCTTTATATGAGTAGTCCTAGACGACGGTACCTTATATGATAAGTCCCTATAAGACGGTAGCCCTATATGAGTAGTCTAGAGAACGGTCGCCTTATATGAGTAGTCTAGAGACGGTACCTAATATTCAGTAGTCCCTAGAGACGGTAGCCTATATTAAATCTAGAAGACGTAAGCCTTATATGAGTTTTTTAAAAGTTCCCCCTAGAGACGGTACGTGTATAGAGTAGTCAGAACGGTAGCCTTATATGAGTAGTCCTAGAGACGGTAGCCTTATATGATAGTACTTAGAGACGTTAGCCTTATATGATATCCTAGAGACGGTATCCTTCTATGAGTAATCCCCTAGAACGGTAGCCTTATATTAGTATCTAGAACGGTAGCCTTATATTAGTAGTCTAGAGACGTACCTTATATTAGTTATCTAGAGACGGTAGCCTTATACTGCATAGTCTCTAGAGACGGTACCTTATATTGTAGTCTATAGACGGTACCTTAATGAGTATTCTAGAGACGGTAGCCTTATATTGTAGTTCTAGAGAACGGTACCTTATAGAGTTATCTAGAGACGGTAGCCTTATATGAGTAGTCCCCTAGATACGGTAGCCTTATATTATTAGTCTAGAGACGGAAGTCTTATATAGTAGTCTAGAAGACGGTGGCCTTATATGAGTAGTCTAGAGACGGTAGCCTTATAAGAGTAATCTAAGACGGTGGCCTATATGAATATCTAAACGGTATCCTTATAGAGTAGTCTAGAGACGGTACCTTATATGAGTAGTCTAGAGACCGGTAGCCTTAGTTCTATATCCTAGAGCCGGTAGCCTATATGATAGTCTAGCACGGTAGCCTTGTATAGTATCTAAGACGGTAGCCTTATATGAGTAGTCTAGAGACGGTAATCCTTATATATATCTAGAGACGGTACCTATATAGTAGTCTAGAGACGGTAGCCCTAATATATATCTAGAGACGGTAGCCCTATATTATAGTCTAGAGACGGTAGGCCTTATATTAGTAGTCAGAGAACGGTAGCCTATATGAAAGTAGTCTACGCGCGGTACGGTATATGAGTAGTCTAGAGACGGTAGCCTAAATTATAGTCTAGAACGGTAAGCCATATATAGAGTCTAGAACGTACCTTATATGAGAAGTCTAGAGACGGTAGCCTTATATTATAGTCTAGAGACGGTAGCCTTTAATATGAGTAGTCTAGAGACGGTAGCCTTATATGATATCTAGATACGGTGGCCTTATATGAGTAGTCCCCTAGAGACGGTAGCCTATATGAGTAGTCTAGAGACGGTAGCCTTATATGAGTAGTCTAGAACGGTTAAGCTTATATGATAGTCCTAGAGACGGTAGCCATATATGAATAGTCTAGAGACGAGCCTTATAATAGTCTAGAGACGTTAGCCCTTAATTATATAGTCTAGAGAACGGTACGCCTTATATGATATCTAGAGACGGTTGCCTATTTGAGGTAGTCTTGAGAACGAGCCTTATAGGAGCTAGTTCTAGAGACGTAGCCTATAAGTATGCTAGAGACGGTAGCCTATATTAGAATCTAGAGCGGTAGCCTTATATGAAGTAGTCAAGAGACGTAGCTTATATAGTAGTCTAAGACGGTAGCCCTTTATGAGTATCCTAGAGACGTAGCCTTATATGAGTAGTCCTAGAGACGGTAGCCTTAAAATGATATGTCTCTGAGACGTAGCCTTATATGAGTAAGTCAGAGACGTTCCTTATATTATAAGTCCTAGAGACGGTAGCCTATATGATAGTCTATAGACGTAAGCCTTATATGAGTGTCTAGAGACGGTAGCCTTATCACGGTTCTGCGCTTGACTGCAACTTTCCCCCACCTACTTGGCTACAGTAATGTTAAAATTCGCGCGTCTAAAGAATGGCAATGATTTTGTGTACAATATACGAGGTTCAGCATGTCATGGCTGTAGAAATTAAGATAATGAACGTAAATTGACTACGTCCAGATTGCTCTGTCAGAGTGAGAACACAAATAATCACAGCAGTTTCTGTGTCCATGAGTCAGTTTATTGTTTATTGTTTGATTAAGAGCCCCGGCTGACCTCACACATTAACAGACGCAGACAACCTACGTCCACATTGTTGTCAATATAAACTGCTCTTATATTTTCATGCGTTAAGTTACTAATAAACGACCAAAATATTTCCCATCTTTCAAATTGGTAAGTGTTACTTCCAATACAGTCTACTTGGACAGACAAATGCAGCGAAACTGTGTAATTTAATTATTAGCTACACGGGATTTCAACTGGAATTCATTCGAGACATGTTAGGCTCCAAACACAAGTTCCTACACTTATGATACGACTCTCTATTTAGACCATAGTTTGTTAGACCCACTCCCGGACAAAAATACGACAAATAACGAACCTTCAAGAAAACAGAGGAACCGACTCCCAGCCCGCCGATCTTGTCTCGGTTAAACCTCGGAACAGCCATGAAATACTAACTGAGGTTCGAATGCAGAAGATTGTGGAGTCTAACTTGCTTTTCTAGCGTATCCGCGATATTTCCAGCTCTCTAATTTATTTTACACTACTACATTGAGTTCCACCATACAATTTAATAAGACGAGTTGAAGAGAGAAATACTTCAGCTTCTGTTCATACACATTGCGTGTAAAGGCACGCAGAGGGTCAGTGCACACACACCTCGGTCGCCCTTAACGGCCTGCAATCTTCTACGCCCAGGAAAGATGGAAAAACAAAACACTCCAACTAACGGTGGCCTGTATATTGTAAGGGCGAAAGAAATCTGTTTTATGTTTGTACTAGGAAGTATGGTAATAGAGCAGCTTTGATAAGCACGGATGGAAGTTCCCTGTGAACTGGAGTAGCAGAGGTTCCATTGTGAGTGAACTTACACTTTTCGAGGAAGTGATATCGGGGAAACAGCTCGCAGGAGGTGTTAACAACGTCAATACACGGCGAGTTACAAGTACAATTCGCTGGAGAGGTTGAAGCACTCTCCACTGAGGCGAGCCGCTAACACATGTGGATGTTGTCTAGTGTGCTATATGTAAAATCAGCCATCGCCAAGCTCAACGATCCTTCCTACTTTTCCCACACATCACAACGCGACCACTGTTCCACTATACCTTACACACACACCCATATTATAAATATTATTGTGTTCTAATACGCATAAAAGGCACGGACGATGAAATAAATATCTAAATCAAAAAACTAACTCTAAAAGCTAAAAACACTACAACTAAATCTAAAATAAATCTAAATCTTCTAAATTTTACAAATTCTAATAACAAATACTAACAAAAATACTAACTAAAATTCATTTAATAACTAAAAAACAAAACTCAAAACAACTAACTAAAAAAACAATACACTAAACTAAACTAAAAAAACACTAACAAAACTAAATCTAAAATAACCTCTAATCAAATACTATAATCTAACAACAAAAACACTAAAATTACAAACTATAAAAAATCTAAAAAAAACTAATCATCAAATAAAACTAATAAAATACTAACAACAAAAAAATTAAAAAAACTATAAAAAAAAAATCTAAAAAAAAAAAATAAAAAAAAAAACCAATTCAACAAAACAAAAAAAAAAAAACTAAAAAAAAAAAAAAATCTAAAAATCTAATTATCTAAAATAAAAACTCTAAAAACTAAAATCTAAACTAAATATCTATAAAATCTAAAATCTAATCTAAAAAATCTAAAAAAAACCTACTAAAAATCTATAAAATAAACTAATCTAAAAATTAACTACTAAAAAACTAAACTAAACTAATAAACTAAAATCTAAAACTAAATCTAAAACAAAACTAATCTAAAAAATCTAAATCTAAAAAATCTACTAACTATATCTACTAAAAAAATCTAAAACAAACTAAACTCTAAAACAAAAATAAACTAATCTAAAAACTATAAACAACTCTAACTAAAATCTAATCTAATAAAACTAAAATCTAAAATCTATAAAAATACTAAAACTAAAACAAAAAAATAAACTATAAAACTAAAAACTACTAAATAAAACTAAACTAACTAACTAACAAATCTAAAAAAACTAAACTAAACTAAACTAAAACTAATAACTAAACTAACTAAAATCTAATAAAAATCTATCTAACTAAAAACTAAAACTAAAAAATATCTATAAAAACTAATCTAAAAAAAAACTATCTAACTAAATCTAAATCTAAACTAAAAATCTAAAACTAAACTAATCCCAAAAAATCTAAACTACTAAACTAAAACAATCTATCTAAAACATCTAAAAAAACACTAATAACTAAATCTCTAATCTATAACAATCTAAAAAACTAAAACTAACTAAATCTAAATCTAAAAACTCTAAAATATCTAAACTAAAAAATCATCTAAAACTAAATCTACATAAAATATCTAACAAATATCTAACTAAAACTATCAAACTAAAAAATAAACTAATCTAAAAAATCTATCTAAAAAAACTAATCATACTAAAAACTATAAATCTATATCTAACTATAAATCTAAACTAACTAAAAACTAAAAACAAATCTAAAATACTATCTACTAAAAAACTAAAAATAATATACTAATTAAACATCTAAAACTAATCTAAAACTAACTACTAAAATTCTACTAATCTACTAAAACTAACTAACTAAAAAAATAAAACTAAAACTATCTAACTAATCTAAAAAAAATCTAAACTAACTATCTAAAAAACTATCTAATAAATCTAATCTAAACTACTAAAAACTAACTAAAATACTAAATCTAAAACTAAAAATCTACTAACTAATCTAAATCTACTAATCTAAAAAAAATCTAAACTAACTAAAACTAATAAAATCTAAATCTAATTAAACTAACTAAAATTATACTAAACTAACTAAACTACTAAATACATAACTAAAACTAAAAATCTAAAACTAAATAAATCTACTATCTAAAACTAAAAAATCTAAAACTAATAATATCAAACTAATCTCTTCTAAAATACAAATCTAAATTCAAACTAATACTAAAAACTACTAAATCTAAAAACTAAATTCTACTATCTAATCTAAACTAAAACTACTACTAATAAATACTCTAAAAATCTAACTAAACAATCTAAAACTTCTCTACTATCAAACTAAAACTAAAAATCTATCTAAAACTAAAAAAAAAACTAAAAAAAAAAAAATCTATCTACTAATCTAAAACTAAAAAAAAAAATAAATTAAAACTACTAATCTAAAAAAAAAATAAAAAACTACTTAAACTAAACTATCTACTTAAATAAAACCTAACTATCTAAAATCTAAAAAAACTACTAAAATATCTAATCTCTCTTCTAACTACTAAAAAAATCTAAAATAAAAAAAAATAACATCTAAATAACTAATACAAATCTATCTCTAAAACTAAATACTAAAAAAACTATAAAACAAACTATTAAACACTAAAACAAAAAAACTACTAAAAACTACTAAATAAACTACTAACTAAAAACTATCTACTATAAACTAAAATCTAACTAAATAACTAACTAAAATCTAAAACTAAATCTAAAAAAAATCTAACTAAACTAACTAATAACTAATCTAAATTCTAAATCTACATCTAAACTAAAAAAAAACTAATACTAAATCTAAACTACTAAAAATCTACTAAAATCTAAAACTTTAAATCTAAAAAAAAATCTCTAAAAATCTAAACTAACAACTAATCTATCTAACTAAATCTATCTAATCTAAACTAAACTAATCAATCTAAATCTATCTAAATCTAAAAACCTACTAAAATCTTCTAAACTACTAAAAAAACTAATCTAAAAATTCTAACTAACTAAAAAAAATTCTATAACTTCTAAAAATCAATCTAACTAAATTCTAACTATCTAAAAACTAATAAAATCTAACTAAAAACTAAAAAATCTATCTAAATCTATTCTAAAATCTAAAACTAACTACTAAAACTAAACTAAACTAAATCTAAATCACTACTAAAAATTACTAAAACTAAACTATCTAAAATCTCTAAAAACTAATATCTACTAAATCTAAATAAACTCTAAATTCTAAAAAAAAAAAAATCTACAATACTAACTAACTATCTAAACTAAACTATCTAAAAACTAAAATACTATCTATAATCTAAAAAAATCTAATCTAAAAAAACTAATAATCTAAAATACTCTAACTATTAATCTAAAACTAAAAAAACTAAACTATCTATCTAAAAATCTAATCTAATCTATCTAAAAAAACTATAAAAATCTAAAACTAAAAATCAACTATCTACTAAATCTAAAACTAACTATCCTATAAATTCTAACTAAAATCTAATCTAATCTAAATCTATTCTAAAAAAAACTAAACTAAAATCTAAAAAACTAACACTAAAAACTACTAAAAAATAATCTAAATATCTCTAAAATCTAAAATCTAACTAACTAATACTAAACAAATCTACTAATCTAATCTACTAAATAATCTAAACTAAATCTACTTAAAAAAAAACTAAACTAAAACAATCTACTATCTAATCTAATTACAAAATCTACTATCTAA
Source organism: Dryococelus australis (assembly GCA_029891345.1). Lineage (NCBI taxonomy): Eukaryota > Metazoa > Arthropoda > Insecta > Phasmatodea > Phasmatidae > Dryococelus > Dryococelus australis. Next base: position 15,530 of record JARBHB010000249.1, read on the forward strand.
TCTAAAAACTAAAATCAAAAAACTAAACTAAAAAAAACTATCTAAATCTATCTAAAAAATAAATAACTATAACTAAAACTAAAAATTAAAATCTAAATAACTAAAAACTAATCTACTAAAAAATCTATCTAAATCCTAATCTAAATCTATAATAATCTACTAACTAACTAAAAATAATCTAATAAACTACTAAAAATCTAAATTCTATCTAAAAATCTAATCTACTATCTAATAAACTAATCTAACTAATCTAACTCTACTAATCTAAATCCCTATATCTAACTAAAAAAATCCTAAAACTAACATTTTAAATCTATAATCTAAAAATTCTAATAAACTATCTACTAAAAAACTAACACTATAAATCTAACTAAAAAAAAAACTATAACTTCTAACTAAAAACACTACTAAATCTAAACTTATTCTAAATCAACTATCTCTAAAATTCTAAAAAAATCTAAAAAAATCTACTACTATCTACTAAAATAAACTATCTAATCTAACTAAAAATCTAACTAAAAAATTCTAAAAATCTACTAAAACTAAAATCTACTATAAACTACTAAAAATTAAAAAATTCATAAAAAATCTATCTCTATAAATCTAAAAAATAATCTAAAAAAAAAAAAACTACTAATAAAATTCTAATAAAAATCTCCTATCAATCACTAAACTATCTACTAATCTAAACAAAAACTAAATAAATCCACTCCTCTCCTTCTATAAATCTAAAACTAAACTAAAACTAACTAAACTAATACTACTAAATCTAACTAAAATCTATTAAAAATACTAACTAAATCTAATCTAACTAACTTCTACTAAAAAAACTATAATCTTCTAAAAAAACAAATCTATATAAAATACTAATCTTATCTAAATCTCTATACTAATCTAAAACTACTAATCTACTACTAAAAAAAATCTAAATTCTAAATACTAAACTATCTTCTAAAAAAAATAAAACTATAAAAAATAATCTTAAACTTAATCTAACTAAAATAACATCTACTAAATATATCTAAAACTACTAATCTAAATCTAAAACTATACTACTAAAAATCCCACTAACTCTAAAAACTAAATCTACTAAAAATTACTATCACAAAAAACTAAAAAAAAAAAACTCTAAACTAATTCTAAACTAAATAAATTACAAAAACTCTAATATCAACTATAAAAATCTAAAAAAAACTACTAAAAAAAAACAAAACTAATCTAAAAAAATAAAAAAAAAAAAATAAACTAACAAAAAATACTCTAATAAAATTACTTCTAAAACTAAAATAACTAAAAAAAAAAAAAATCTAATTATCTAAAAAAATAAAAACTAAAAAAATCTATAATCTAAAACAAAACTATTATTAAAATATCTAACTAAAAAAAATCTACAATCTAAAAAACTTAAAAAACTTAAATCTAAAAAAAACTAAAATTCTAAAACTACTAAACTAAAAATAAAAAAACTATAAAAACTAAACTAAAAAAAAAAAAAAACTTCTAAACAAAATCTAAAACTAAAAATCTAACAACTAAAAAACCTAATCAATAAATAAAAAAATAAAAAACTTCTAAAAAAAATACTAAAAAACTAAAACTAAAACAAAAATCTAACTAAAAAAAAACAAAATATAACTAAAAATAAAACAAAATTCTAATCTAAACTAAAAACTAAAACTAAACTATCTAAACTTAAAAAAACTAAATACTAAACTAAATATTAATAAAAAAAAATCTAAAACTAAAAAATAACTATACTAAATCTAACTAAAAAATCTCTAAAAATAAACTAAAAACTATTAAAATCTAAATCTAAAAAAAAAAAAAATCTAAACTAAAAAAATACTAAACTAAAAATTCTAAAAAATTCTTAAAAATTTTACTAATAAAAAAAATTAAAAATAAAACTAAATCTAAAAATTTAAACTAACTAAAAAAATCTAACTAAACTTTTAATAAAAACTAAAATTTTTTAATTTAAAAAATAAAAAAAATTCCTTTAAAATAAACCTTCTTAAAAAAAAAAAAATTTTAAAATTTTAATTTTAAAAAAATAACTAAAAAAAAAATTTAAAAATCTAAAAAAATTAAAATTAAAACAAA
>JARBHB010000025.1:0-79500 GCA_029891345.1 Dryococelus australis
GAAGACTACATATATTTATCCAAATTAAAAGGAATAATTGAATTCTAAATAGTTTTTATGTTCAACAATTTTCCAACAATTATAATGTTAAAATTAAATAAAAGTAACAGTACCACTTAAACACTAATCAAATAAAAGATAATACAATCAACAGGCAGAATGATTGCACAATGAATTGCTCATCCAAATGCTGTTGATATCGATAGGTTTATTAAATATTATAATACTAAAATATTAATTAAAATGTTTTTATTTAATTCCATAATTTTACAAAAAATGTATTACACTATTTTATGGTCTTTCTTCTTGGACCATGATCGTGTGCTTTAGCCAGATCCCTCCATCGAAACAAGGACCTATCTTTTTTCCTTTTAATGATTTTCTAAATCAAATATTATTTTAGAGAACTAACTATTTGCAATTCATGTTCGTAAATTCCGCCTTTTATAGTCTCTCCATCATAGGTTTCGAGGTAATACACTCTGGAAAATGATTGCCTAAATGAAATAATTTTATATATTTCATAAGACCAATTAACCATAATTTTTTCTAGAAGATTCGTTTCTTTTTTAGAGATTCGCATATATTCACCGACTTTGAACTTTTGTTTCCTTTGATCGGATATTTTCACATTATGAAAAATGGTTATCATCAAAGTCTTGTCAATAACCTTTTTACAAGCCATCTTGACAGTTCTTCATCAACTTATTTGTGAGTCCCTTTAGACATAAAATGCTTATATAATCACTACTTATTCGATTTGTTGTATATTTCCACAACACTGGCTTTAAGGTCTGAATACATTGTATAGCCATTAATATCATAATAGGTCTTTAATTTCCGGACAGGCGCAGAAAAAAATTTGATTACTCTGTCGGTTTGGAGCTAATTTGGCATTATTTCATGCAAAACTGTCTTCATTGCATCATTGATATGTTTCCCTGTTTTCTTAATCAATGGTATAGTACAAACATTTTCGGAATAAGAATCTATTAATGTTCAAATATTTTTGCATCCCTTGTTGTATTTGGAAAGCAATGTCATTTCACACAAATTGGCTTTTAAAAAAAAATATAAGCACTTAATTATAACTCTTCTTCCATGGTATCTTATCCTAGCTGGAGCATGAAGTTCTTGAGCAATATTACTAAATTCCATTGGTATTATAACCATCTACTTTCAGCTCTTCAATAAAAGAATCAATTTCGTTTCTATGTGATGTATTCCCAGATTCTCTCGAAGAGAATGAGAAGGTTTAATCTATCGACTTATTAATTATGACTGTTCCAATTTATAAGAGAAAATTGATCGCCAATTTAACCTTAATATTTTCCACTTCCGACAATATCGCCTGTTAAATGTAGTTTCGGATGATTTTCATTATCAGGAACAGTTATTCATATTCATATGATTCAGAAGTTCTATATATTTCTATAAATCGGTGTTGGCATGTTAAAAATAATAATTCAAACAAACCTTTATTCACGTAAGTTATCTAATCATTTGTTTTAATTATATTGTCAGACAAAAATGTAATTATCGAATGTCCCAGAAACCATGTGTTTCCATTTCGATATAGAGCAAATATCGTATCGCACATAGTTGAAGTACGCTTTAAAGATAAATAACAATATGTCAAATGAGAAAGGGATTTCCTTTCTTTTTTATTGAAATTTCATTCTTCCCTTTTAATTTTCTAATGTGTGTCATTAGGCATATTCAAAACAGAATGTAAGACACCCATTCTACTCATAACAGGAATACATATTTCTTCATTTAAAACATCCCATTCCATGTGGGCTTGTTTGGATTGTAAATATTTCTCCCTCAGAGCAGATATGACGATATGTAATTCCGAAGAAAAGGCAGACATGTTTGATTATATTACTTTTAATTCCAGCTATTTACATACAAATTTAGTCGTTGCTTTTCGAACGTCTGCAATATGTCGACCAAAACCTATCCTAGATCAATTTTTTTTTTTTTTGCTATTTTTGAATCGTATCGAAATTTACTTAAAACGGCATTTAATTTATCTATAAAATAGTTTATTTGTGTTTCCAAATAATGATTTTGTTTTCTCAGATCTGTTTGCCTAACAAAAATAAATTTTATTAATATATTCATCACTTATATATTTTTTTGTCCTTACATTCTTGTTTCCAGTTGTTTTGTAATACTAGTGATTTCCACTTCATTTATATTAACTATTAAAATATCTTGCATTTCTTCAAGTTGTGTTGTAAGAGTCATGTTTGGCATATCATTAACGTCCTTACTAAATCAATTTAAACATTATTCTATTATAAGTTTATATCTCTTAAAATCATTACTAATCTTGTTTTAAATGTTTGCAGTTACACTCATGTTTTTATAATCATTAAAATTACCATCAACTAACATCATTAATTTCTATTGAATATAGGTCGATTGCTATTTAAATACATTTAGCATAATGGTGTTTATCTCTACTACATAATGTTTATTAGCCACATCAGTATCTTTCACAGCCATACCCACATTACCTAATATATGTCCGTTCAAATCGCAATTCCCATCGCGATTTTTGGTTAAACAGCTATTGTAATAATTGTGTTATATACTGCTATATTCAATCTTTGAATTACTTTTCTTTCATTTGCCTTTATATTAGGTGAAGCATTGGTATAATCACCAGAACACCATATTTGTTTTTCCAAATGTAAAAACACATATCACTAAATTTGCTATGCATTACTATGCATTGCTATGCATTATTGTGCAAATTGTGTTTTGGAAGATGTGCATAACTTTATGACAGATAAAAACAATCAACTTTAGAATGTCGTACCCATAATAAAATATTGCTGCATTTCACACTGCGGTTTACACCAAACATAGAAATAAATAAATACGGAATTGGTATATTCTTCTTTCGGAGGCACGATATCATGGAAATATGGCATTTCATCAATTGGTGATAATATACACCCTATTTGTTGTAATTTCTCCTCTTGTATAGTTTTAGAAAATACAAATATATTTTCAAATATCTAACCCCATTTGGATGTTCTAACAGCAACATAATAACACAGGTTTTTCCTCATTAAGAAGGACTGCTTTTTATGCAACTTTTTTGATGGGAAAATAATGCTATGCTTGTGTTCAATTATGTCTTCTTTCATATTTATAATTACAGGAAAATGTGCATTTCGTTTTATAACCTTCATTTATACAATATTATACAATACATCGAATTGATGTAAAACTATAAACACAGGTCTATCTATAAGCTAGCATTATATTGAAAAAAAAAAGTCATTCTAAAGATATAAAAAAAGGGTGCAGAGTATAAAATATATTGATTAATAAATTACCATTTGAGTTGCATTTTCTGAAATAAAATTATTGTGGGCCTGGTACTAAAATTATGAAATGTCTGGCACGGAGCGATGAAGGAATAAACTCTCTGTATAGCACTTGTAAATTAGACAATATAGTTTATGATCTTACAAATGTTTTGAAGGAAAGACATATAGTAGATACAATTCTATCCGACAAAGCTGTAAATATAAGGTAGAATAAGCTAGGTGTCTGGGTCGTTGACAAAGTCATGTGTAAAATGAAAAAAAAAGTGATGGGTTTAAAATGTAAAACCAAACAAAAAGTAAAGAAAGGAGGAATCATTCCAGTTCTATTGTCAACATTAACGGCTCTTGGATCAATCCTTGGGGGATATTCGGCTATAAGAAGAGCAGTTAAACCGAATGGTAAAAGAATGTATTTGGTACCAATATTGTTGGAGGACAAAAAAATTCCAAATGTGGACAAAAATGCAGATAGTTCTAAATAGTATTCCAAAATGTGCATTAACAAACAAAGATATAAATGTATATGTAAAGAAATTGGATATTCCCTAATTCCGAGGAGTGCATATGAGACACAATTGACCAAAATAACCAAATATCTGTGAATGTATGATTATTAATTTATATTAGAAACAAAACGAAGGAACGCATTGGGTGCCATTAATTAAAATCATAAATCAGTCATTGTATTTTGACAGTTTTGGTGATTTACATAATCCAATAGGATTACGTAATTATTAAAAACATGCAATTAAAGTGCTATTACTAAACAGAACAGTTACCAATACAATCAATTGAGGGCATTTATATATACATTTTCGTCTGTAAATAACATATGTTTGTAAGTGCAAGATTCAACATATTAGTAATATGTTAATATCATTGATATTATGTGGTTATTCACCACAAGTGTGTGTGGTATATATACCTTGCATTTAAGTTAGATGGAGAATGGCTAATAAGTTTAATCGAATTCGTTACTTACAACAGCTAACCAAACATTGCTATGCACAACCAACCATATACGGTTAACAGTGGTTAAAAAACCTACTTTTACTATATTCAAGAACGAAAGTTTGCTCCATCAAACGCTTCACGTCCAAACGAAGAGGAAGGGGGAACCAGGTTAAGGGAATCAATAAATCTCACGGGGAATATATGCCTTTATGTTAACTTCCCCCACCCCCCTTCTAATTCAAAACTTCTTTTAAAAAGGTGTTTTTTTGCCCTCCCAGCATCTGGAAGCCACATTTATCCACCAATTTTCATGAATTTAGAGAGTGGCGTATGTCACTGCCCCACATCCCCTAATATGGTTTCTGCACTCTCCTCTTCCTTCCTTTTGGGGCTAATGCCCCTAATCCAATTAAAGATGCATTTTTCTACAGGTATCTTCATATTTTTCGATTCCACCCTCCCCGACCACTTTTTGGGGCTAAAGCCCATTAGCTATGGAAGGCACATATTTGGTCTGATTTACTAGAAAATTGGTATAGTGGTGTATCGCATCACCTAACATACCATGATATGGTTTTATACCTCTCCCTTTTTTTTTTGTGCTAAAGCCCCTCATGTCGGAAGGCATATTATTACGACAATTTTCTCGAAATTTGGTTTTATTTGGTGTATTTCTGTGCCCCGCATAGCCTCATGTGGTTTTCAACCTCCCCCTTCACACCCTATGGGAATTTAAGATGCTAAAACCACTTTTTGGATACAGTCTCCTAGGCTCTAGAGGGCACATTATTCTGCTGATCTTCTTGAAATCTGGTTCAGTTTTGTATTTCATTGCCCCACGTACAATTATATGATTTTTCTCCCTCTCCACCATTTTTGGGTTAAATCCCCCTAAGCTCTGAAAGCCACATCTGTTTACTGATTTTCTTGAAAATTTGTTTGGAGGTATATTTCTTTGCTGAGCATTTGTATATATGGCTGAAAGCCTTCAGCTTCAGTCTTAAGAATGAAGTTTAAAGTCTTAAATCTGATCTTTTAAGACTTAAGTTTTAAATCTTATGTTTTATTGTTAATTGTAAAGCCATAAGTCTAAAGTCTTCAATATTTTATTTTGTGTTTCACTGTTGCCATATAAGCACATGTAGGGATGTGCGAATAAGTGCCGACTGGCGAGACCGAGCATATGGCGAAGTCCCCAGACAATATATCACTGTAATACTAAATCATACGAGATACTTTCATCACCTAAGATGGCTCAGTCCATGGTATCTGCGGTCCCAGCCCATGGTATATAATAATTAAAGAACTGGTTACATTGATAAATCTTACATTAATAGTGAATTGTGTTGATTAAATAATTGTTGCAATCATCTCAAAAGGCGGTAAATTTATTAATTTTAGAAATTAAGAAATTGCCATCAGATTACATTTTAAAAACCACAAACAATTGCGTTCTGCATGCATTGCAATCAGAATGGGTGTTGTGTATAACACCCAATACGGATGTAAAGTAGGCAGTTCTTAAAGAAATATGCCTCAGTGGAATACATTTCGAAGAAAGGAACTCTAAAAATACGTAAACAGAAGAATAAGATGCTCACTTCAAATAAGTTACCAATGAATTTAACACAAGGCAATGAATTGATATTAAAGGAATTGGGATATACAGTTAATCCTAATGGGAGATGTACTTAATGTTGTAGAACCCATCAGTTATGAAGATATAATCAAAAATAATGTAATACATGTGTATGAACCACTCCGAGTTTGTCAATATACATTTCCATCAGAAATATGAATTTCCTATATAAAATAACCAAATTTACACATTACCATAGAAATCAGTTTTAAAGTTTAGAGGAACGATTGAAGAAACAGTCAATGCAGAAAATAAAGCAGCTACAAAAATAGTAAGAAACAGAATATTTAATTTAAATGATGTATATTCATATTTGCTCAATAGAGTGGAAATAAATCAGACAAGAGATTCTGGAATAACGTATACATTAGAAAACTACATCTACCATACAGTAATCAATCATTATTCAGGACTGATAACCAGGTGGAAAATTGTTACAGATCATTCACTGAAAATTTATCCAGGTGGATAATATGAAGTTGATGTATCGTATAGAAAGGTTTTAGGATATGCTTATGACTATAAATATATTATTTTTAATTCTAAAGAATAATTACTAATTCTGTTTGCTAACACCCAGTTCAATTCCATATATAATACAGCTAATAAAGAGAGAATGTGTAGCATTAGAGTTAAACAGTTTTAATGGATAATGCCACATATTGAAATGAACACAAGAATGATTGTAAAGTTAAAAAAATATATCGTAAAAAGGAATAATTTAGACTTTGCATACAGATCATGGATTCTGGAGAATTTTCTAACTGTACCAATTACATAAAAAGTGGTTTTTCATGTGTGACCAAGTTGTTCACCTGAGAAACCAATATTTGATGTAATTTGTTTTCAAACAAACCAACAAAACAATTTAAAAGCAGATCGATCTTTATACGATAATTGCGATATGAAAAATATTTTACTATATCTAAACAGCCAAGCTTATTACTAAATTGATTTTATAAACAAATTTCGATAATGTGGAATTCCTTATTTGCTACTATTTGTATAAAATGTTTCAGGAATTGCAATATAACAAAATAAGTTCACAGATACTAGAACCTGAAACCTTTAAAAGTGTAGTAGCATTATATGTATTTCATGTAAGTTAACAATAACATACAGTTACAAAAGCATATTTGATTTAATAATTTAAATAAACTCTAATATACCCAATCCATAAAATTCACAAGCATTTGGTTTGATAAATCACAATAGATTAGTAAGTTACAATGTAAGAGAAAAACTGGTGAAATAATTAATTAAGTCTGTAAACACCGAACCTTGGTTAAAACGAGATGTTCTGCAATGTGCAGGGATTTCAAAAGGTAGAAAAAAAAATTCATTTAAGAATTAGCTATAACTAATATGCAATAGCATACAACTGTATTCAGCTTCAAAGCACCTTTCGACAGGAAATATCTAACTCTGAATTACATGATAACTAATAGATGGGTAATCAAACATCACCATGGTTTAAAATTGTAGACTGGATGTATGGAGTATCGGAATATTGAACATATTTGCAAAAATTACTTAAATAAATGTATATATTTATATAAATAAATATATGACATAAAATGAATTCATTTGTGTTTTTATTAAACCTATCTCTTTATTTAAAGTATATTTTTGTTTTCCAAAGATAATAATTATATTTTTTTAAGAGAAATTGTCTCTACAGTGTGAGAGAGAGAGAGAGAGACAGAGAGAGAGAGAGAAAGAAAGAGAGACAGAGTGATCTTAATAAAAATAGTTAAAAGATGATGGTTTTTATAAAATGACTGTTTTAAGATAAATATAGAGATGCTTTAATCTAAATGAATAGCGAGGGATATTTCCTGTGAAACATTATTCGTTGAATTGTTTATATGCAATTCGAATTGGTTAACTTCAAGCATTTTAAATAGTCTCCTGATATGTAAAAAAACTGAAATGTTTGATACTGTAATAGCCTACCAGAACTACCAAACTTTGAGGAGACTCACAAGCAATAAAGATTACATTCCATGTCTTTCCAGTTCTACAAACCACCAACCAAGATCACAAAATGCGAACACCTGAGTCAAGCAAAGAATCTACTTTAGCGTTATAATACTTTGGAGAATTTCCTAGCCCAGCTTTACACAAAGTAGACATCAAATATCGCCCAGACTCCCCTTATTACTGTTCAGTTCATGTCAACGATTTAACTGTCTAGTATTCCAAATGAAAATGTCTTTTTACCTGAATGCAAACTCTTGAGCAATATATTTTGTAATTTACTTAATAAAATTAATAATTATTCACAGCTTACATTACACTAGAAAATATAGTGGAATAAAAAACCAAATTTCAGACTTATTTAAATACTTATTTATGAAAATATTCTTTATTCCACTTACTCACCAAGTTTTACAAGAATTATATTTTAAGATATAGTTTTAATTATAGTGTTAAATGATTATGTAAATTAATGGAAGATATCTGTACATGTTTAGACCAAAGATTTATAATGTAAATATACACCATAATAAAAAGGGTACATAACTTAGTTAAACTATTATCTGAATTAAAAAACTGTGATCTTGGGTACGTTTATGTTAAGTAACTGCATTAATTCTCTTTTATAGTAGGGATGTGGAACACTTCGTTTAGTTCTCAGACATCTGGGAGAGAAACTACCACATTAAATAATATTCAGTATTTCGGAAGAATCTACGATGGAAGAACGGAATTCAATAACTTTTGAATTCTCTTGTGTTGACGAATACTATTGAAATAGGGGTAGATGTCCGGTTCTGTATCACTGGGGACCAACACTGCCGTAAGCATAATTTGTTAACCTTGGAAGGGTTCTCTTCGAGAGACACATGAATTGCCGCCAGCCTTCAACATGGGCCAGAGTCAAGGTGGCCACATTGAATATTCCAAAGGGCATGCGCTGAATATAACAGACGAAGTTCTAAAATCACAACCAAATGTTTTACTGCAGATAACATGAATGCTATTGCTGCGAAACTAATATTTAGTTGCTGCCAGTAAACCTTTATTCAATTAACAAACATATTAGTGACACCTAGATAGTTTAAGTACTATACACTGTAGGTGTCATTGAGCTCCACAATCAAATTATTTCCATCGTCAAAACCTCGCCTGGCTAAGCATCCACTATAATTTATCAGCACAAACATTGGCTTTATTTTTTTATTCTTGTTACTCCTATATTATTTTTTTAATGTGCCTGTTTCGGTGGATACAATCTCAATATGATTAACATTTATTGAAAAAAAAAAACAAATTTCACAGGAGGTATAAAAGCGTAACCGTGACAAGTTCGATATACATTCAGTTTTATAAACTATATCAAATTGTTTCGTTCCTGGCTAAGGCCACTGTTACTGTTTATACAATTCGCGCTAAATGTGATTATCTGAGAGTTATTAAAACTTACACATTCATAATTTCTATCCCAGTGAGTCATATTAATAAAAGTTTCAATTTTTGTGAGCTAGTTTAGTTTAAGTTGGAAAAACGCCTTCCAGCTCATGGTTCAACAATCAGCTTGTTTCAGTAGAAAGTGATGCGTAATATCATTAAGTGTCACACCTGTGCTTTGATGTGCTACATTTTTTTTGTCTATCGCGCCATAATTTTCATACTTCATATGCAAGTGGAAACAAAGAAAGTACTCTACATCTAAAAAATCTGTTATCTAAATATTGAAATAAAATAAAATCAGTGAACTTCACGTGATATCTTGCAAGAATTGTAATTCAAACAATGGCATCGCTATGACTTTTCGTAATTGAAATTACGTGAAACACCACTTAACCTTGGTATTTGATTCAATATATACCTGGAAATTATCAACGACGATGAAACTACATCACCATGTTTCGTCTTTTGTTCATCTTCATCTCCTCCTTGCTGGTCTCAATCTACGGTGAGTTATACGATCTGTCTTTCGTGAAATTACACAATTTTCTCTTATATCTTTTAAAAAAACTTATACTAAGTAGTTCAAAATTTCAAAATTTCCTTTTTTAAATCAAACATTATGTAACTATTTTGGACACTCAAAATATAATCTACTTTCACGATAATTACGATATTCCCATTACGGTGACCTCAAAGATATCCAACCTTTTAGAACTGGCAAAAATATATTTAGTTTGTGAAATATTTGTGTTACGAATTTGCTAAGGAAATAATATTTTTCAATACACTATTTTAGAACTTTCAAAACTGGTTTTCAGTATTAGTCCACAAGATATTCATAATACAAAAATAAATAATATATAGTAGTAAATGGAAAACTGTACGTTTTAAGCTACGTCAATAAATGTGTTTAGGTCGTGTAATAGTCAAGTTGGCGAAAAAAAAATATTATCTTTATAGTGATATAAACATAATTTTTTGGCACTTCTTGCTAGAATATTTTGTTATTATTTTTTATGTTTGTACACTTAAAACGAAGCTTTAAAAATTAGATATAATTTAACTAATAATTAAATTCAATCAGTTTTTAATATTTTCATATGTAGATGCAATAAAATAATATGCATTAATATTATGTTCTAATACCATACTAATGAGACTACATATAAAATCAGCTGGATGTATTCAGATATCCTGGTCTAATTAGTGTTAAAGGACACATTTGTAATAGTAATAACATAATGTTAATTTTAGTTAATATTATTTATTTGAGAAATACAATGCAAATTATATTTATTATTGAAATTTATGAAGACTAAAGGAATTTACACGGCTTTAAGAAATCCTAAGGAAATATTTATTTGTGTAGTGCGCACATTCTTCATTAAGTATGATTATATTATAAATCACTCGTCATTGATTGTATAAAAATATCTACAATTTTAGGATAAATTTGTGATATAATGAAGTACAATAGCATAATGATAAAAAATTATACATTTTTTATATAAGCGAATCAAATATTATCTTTAATATCTATAAACACACGTTTCAGCTTTAGGTTAATTATATACTTATGATTGTCGTGGATAAGAAAATTCGGTTGAATTACTCATTCCAAGACGAAAAATTCTCATGATACGATTTTTGTTTAACTTGAATCTGATTGTATACTTTCCTATTTTTGAGGGTATAAAAGACATTTTTCAATCGATTAAAATGATTTCGTACCTTGAATTGTTATGCATTTGTGATGAGAAAGATAAGGAAAATTATCTATGCTAATGTTTAATAAAAATATTATTTTCAGATACGTATTAAAGCGTAGATATAATTTGCGATTTAAATCTTGTGTATTTGTATATATAAAGACACTTAAAGTTAGTAAAATTCCACTGCACAGTTTCCCTAATTTCTAATATATCTTTTCACGTTATTCTCAGTGTTTATGAAGAGAAATGTATCAAAATCGTGCTCAACGAAAACGTGTATATTTGTTGTTATGTGTCACTTTGAAAGTAACATTACCAGTTCCTGGTCACGTTAGTGCATTTTATTAAGTATTACTATGAATTCCGAATTTTCAAACCTTTAACATTGTTGTTGATTTTCAGTTTGTGATATTGTGATATTTCCTGTTAAATGAGTTAATATTACCCTCGCATTTCTGAAAACTATTTTGAAAACTATCTCTGAGTATTAACCTGTATTTTATCGTTGAAGTAAGTATTTTCCTAGTTCAGTTATTTCCCTGTTTTGCAAATTATTTTTAGTCGTTATTTTGCTTGTCGCGACACCTATCGGGATTGTGTAATTTTTTTTTTCAATAGTATATTGTCAGTGGTTTTGATGTATCAAATGTAATTTTTGTGATTTTATTTAGCTTTTTTGACATTCAGTTTCCCCTTTTTGAGAGTTCGTTTATGCGATATTTTGATAAAGTCAGTTTGGTTTCCTACATTTATGAGTAACTTATTTGTGAGTAACTTGACCTGTACATGTGTAAGACTCATTTTGTAATTCTGTCAATCATTGTTACATTAATTCTGTTATTGCTTATGGTTATTGTTTCGTGTTTGTGTTATTGCGAAAAGGAAAGCATATGCTTATCGATTTGCAAGTGAAAACACTTTTGCGTGAATAAACATTGAGTGGTTTGTAAAGCACTTTTGGGACATACAAAGTAAAAAATGAATTTTTAGTGTGTCGCATGGTTCACTATTTCAGAATATTTTAATCAATTTTTTTAGCCACATATTTCTGTTCCTTTTGGTTCTGATGTACAATCTGGTGTATTTGTTTAATTTTGACATTGCTGATGGCAATTACAGAGTAAAAAATAATTTTCCCGATACTTATAAGCAAATATTAAATGACGTGTGTGCCATTTACCTAAAATCTATTTTTGTCAGCATATATTAATTGTTCTAAACATTCAGTTTAATAATTTAACTCCACTAAATCATTTTGCATTTCGTGTTAGTTTTTTGATAAAATATCGTAATATTATATATCGATTGTGCGTGACCCTCCAGTATCGATAACCTCTGACAACGACCTTGAAAAGTCCGTGTTGCTTCCTTCTACCTTGCAACATGGCGTGATTTATTGTATTTATTCTACCCTTCCAAGTTTCTTCAAAATTAATATGTTATTTGGCTACATTGTGACCGCTGCGGGTAAGTGCTTCTGTTAGTTTATTTTCCCCCCGCGTGTTTTGCATTTATGTTATTCATCCGCAACTAAGGTTTTATGCATTTTTATCTTTGTGCAGCGGTTCAACTTACCGACCCGACTCTTCACCTTTGAAATTTGGGATGTCCTGAAATCTTACGACCAATTCTGGTCCTCGCTTGGGGTTTGGCTCCTGCATCTCAGCCTGCATTATGTATTCATATTAACTACTGTACTGTTCGTAAAATGCCGTCTTCGGCCGAGTGGTTTCTTCGGCGCATATCCAGCCCATGAGAATTTTAATTTTTTTTTTTTTGCATGCCTTATATGCGGCCTCAAAAGTGTTTGTTTATGAATTTGTAACTCAGTAATTCGAACTTAAACCATTCAGTACTGTCACAACAAAACCACAATATATAAACTTATAAATTTTTGTTATTGTAGTATGTAATTTCGGGACCTTTCTTTACGTGGTCGAGCAGCCATTTTATCACTTAAATCTTATTGGGCCGAAATTATCAATCACTTTAAGTTTTGGAT
This sequence comes from Dryococelus australis, assembly GCA_029891345.1. Classification (NCBI taxonomy): domain Eukaryota; kingdom Metazoa; phylum Arthropoda; class Insecta; order Phasmatodea; family Phasmatidae; genus Dryococelus; species Dryococelus australis. The sequence continues at coordinate 13,075 of JARBHB010000025.1, forward strand.
TGTTGCAACATAGGGGATCCCCAATTATTAAAAATACTTATTAAGAATCAACAATCTCTAAATATATACTTGTGAATGCTTCGTCAACTAAAATAATAATTTAAGAAACATAAATGGAAATAATTATAATACATCGTAAAGAATTAAAAGGAAAATAATTTGCAATTTGTTATGTATTGTTAATTATGTTTCAGAGTTTATTTTTGTTATAGTTGTTTAATATGTTGAAGTATAATTAGAAATGAAAAAATATGTGTCTTGCCCAATCTTCTCTTTTCAGTTAACTTAACATCATGCACTGATAATTGTTTTTGTAAACATATTAACAATAAGTTTATTTGCTGAACTCTTCAAATACTACTTAGCAACTTCGCAAGTACAATAGTGAATTAAGTAACATTTCTATTTTTTATTAACTTAATTTATAGGCAACTTTGTAACCTCGAAAATTACTAATAAATTTAATTCACTGTTGGTATTTTGTTCAGATCTTGGAAACTGAATTATAAGTTCGGCTTGCATACAATAGATTAAATTTTGGTAACTATACGCGCTGGTCACAGCCAGGTCCACAAACAATCTGTACTGTTCGTTTGTGTTTGGTCTGCGTCGGTATTTGGGGGCGTTTGTTTTTCAAGCGCACTTCAGATCGCCTGAATACCTTTACAGTTATTTGGATAGTCATCAAATCAACAGACACCATAATGACGGTAAACTGAGATATCAGTTCAAATTACGTTCAATTTATGTCGCAAATCCAATATAAGAGCTAATATTTTTATATGGGGAAAATATGTATATTTAAATAATTTGACTTGATAGCTCTTAATTCAAATTATATTGAATGATATAAAATAACTTAATATATTGTAATATGTAAGAGACGGTAACATAGTAAGAACATTTATTTATATAATACTACTAATATCGCTAAATAAATTATGCAAAGGAACAAGACCGGAGTACTAATTCCAGTTACGTCTCCGTATATCACTAGATCTTGAACTACGTTGCACAGTGTTAGTAGGTAGTTCACGTTTTTCAAGAAAACTATTACATGAGCTTCCAATGTGCTGGTATACGAAACAAACAAACACTTCAGACGATGGCTGGTGATTGCTAAAAACGGGTTTTTGGAAAGTGCTTTATCTAAATATATAAAAGTCAGATACATTTTAAACTACTCAAGGGCCCCGTACTGAATCTTCCCATAGACATTTCACCAATAAAATATTAGAGCCACTGCTGAAAGTCCAGTTGGTATATGCATGACGATGATAACACTGCACGCCAGTTCAGAGCCTTGCGCTTAGAGGTGATGGCGCACTTGTTGAACGTGGCAGTGTCGCCCTTACCGCTCCCGTGATTCCTGGTCTCGAATGCGGATAAAAACTCTGGGTGGTCGGAAGCCTTAAAAAGAATCTTACTCTAGATATTTGTCTAATTTAATTTCCCAGTGCAGTTGATACAGTAAATTCAAACCAGTTTTTCTTATCTTCTTATCTACAGGAGCGTCCCTGAGGGACGAGTTCCAGTTGGATGGACGTATAGTAGGAGGACATGCCATCAGCATCAGTGCAGCTCCCTACCAGGTAGGTTTACATATAGCGTACCCGTTTTTCTTTTATGCTCTATGGGAAAATTTGATTTAAAATATATCTGTAATGGATTTTAAATAAATAGTCTACTACCCGATACAGATATTTTTCATGTTATTTTAAAAAGATATTGAATTTTTAATCACTCGTGGTTGTTACTGACTCCAACTTCTACAAGAGACAACATAGCGTATTTATAATATATATATATGTAATACGTAACTAAATAAACTACTGAAAACATTAAAATGTGCAGTCGAGATATTTTCAGTAAATTTCTAATATTTACCAATAATAATGTAACTTAAGGATATTATTTCATTGAGGTTTGTATTATTATTTCTGTAAAAAAAAAAAAAAAAAAAAAAAAGAAATACATATAAAAATCTTAAAAGAAATAAATTATACTCATTATTTAAGTATGTGGACATAGTGTTACTATACTAAATTATTTTCAACGAAGTTACTACAAGGTAACAAATAACGAATAATAGGCCTTTTTATGCAGTTAATTCTATTTGTAAAGAAATATCCACAATGGGTTTTGCGAGAAACATTTCGGTCATATCTGCGTATAATAATTGATTGCGTAGATTATTTTTATGTTTAGAGCATTACACATATATATATAAAATAATAATACAATTTTTAACAATATGGATAACAGGAATATTATTTAAAATTATATCTAAGAATATTTCATTTAAAGTCATCATTCGTTGGTGAAAAAGTTCATCTTATTTTAAACTATACTAGGATTATAGGCCCATACATAATATTCAATAAATTTTAACTCGAATAAATGTTATGTTGGGAAATCAAAATTAATGTAAAATGATGATTTCAGGCAGCCTATGAACAGAATGGCCGTCAGAAATGTGGAGCTAGCGTGATCAGCAACAATTTCGCTCTCACCGCAGCCCACTGCAGCATCAGGTAAGGAAATACTTTGACGGTTATCTAGTGATTAAAATATTTAGTAGAATTAATTTCTCACATATAATCACAACAGGATAGTAATCATAATCTTAGGGGTTCGATTGTGTTTGTTATACCCCAAAATGAGAAAAGTGATATGTGTTCAAGTTTTTATTGCGAGTTACATTCAATATAATTTATGGTTTAGAAGTGCTTAAACAACAAAGTAGTAAACATAAATTGACGAGAACGGATTTGTAAATAATGTTAGAAAGGAACATATATTTTTATTTTTTTTACTAATGGCCCTGTAATGTGCCGCTTCATGACTAAGACATGAACTGGTTGCAACTTGATTTCCCTGAATACTCAAGTCGCAACGCAGTAAATGTTTTTGTTCGCTTTCAAGTTTACTTTGTTCTCACTTCAAAATGTAAACTGGTCGATGTAAATGTGACAAAGTGCCGTATTTACCGACGCTCTACACAAAGTTCATTAATTCCTAATCGCCACCACTCTGCTGGCAGGTTATCTAACAAGCCAAAGTCATATAAGATTGCTTTCATATTTTCTGAGTAATCTGTATTAATCAATATTTTATCAATAGAAATCGAAAATTATATTTCTTCATCTTCAGGGATTAAAGTGTGTAGTTTTTATAATTTATTTCATTACCTTCCGTAAAATATTTTATAACAGTGTGGGTGTGTTTATCGGTATTATATGTATTAGAGTATCATTAATGCAACTGATAATCACTAGCAAAGAATCAGTCCACATTAGTAAGTATTGTGTTTATTTTTCTTTTGGCTCTAAATAACATAGGGATTATTTTTTATATCATTTGTCAGGAATATGACACGAAAATAACATGTCATTTCTTTTCTCTCACCATTTGTGTACACTAAATCTCCTCTTTATTTTCGGTGCACACAGATATCGCTGAACCGAATAAGAAAACGTATCATAAATAGAGACGTGACAAGGAAGATTACTTTATTTTGCTTTTCATAAGATATTGTTTACATAACATATTTGTAATATAGTTCCTTATGACAGCCATGGCAGCTTCAAACAGTTTCATCATAAACAAATGCGCCAAAGAATTATGGCCTATGTGACACACATTTCAAAGAATTGTTATTCTGCAGGGGAAAATAAGTTGTAATTTTATTATAAATGTTGTGAAGATAACATAAGTATAATAATTTATTTTGACCTTCCAACATAACCAATAATTGCGATAATGTGAATTTTAAGTTTCACTCCATTATTACCTTTATTTAAAGAGTTTGATATCATTCTATATAATACATATATATATATATAAACAATTAGTTTACTTAAATATGTTCATAAACTCTTATATAGAATATAGATATATACATTTTTATTTTCGTAAATATGATTTATATTTGCGTAGAAACGATTATTTTGTTTCACACATTTAAGAAATCTGCAAAAAAAAAAAAAAAATTAAAGAATTACTTTCTAAAGAAGGAAATCAATTTCGGTACTAAGTGATGCATACAATAAAGCTGTCAGATTGATATCAGATTTTAACAATAGGTTTACATCAAATATTCTGATGGAATATTTTTATTCTCACGTTATTCACACTCAGAAATAGGATTAAACTTAAATAAGGTTCTGAGTATTTGCTTATAAATTTGCTTTGCCTGAGAAAAACATTAAAATTTATATTTTTCATGGGGGAAACATATATTGGTTCTAATGGACGACAACGACGGAAGTCCTTACGAAGGAATTTTAAATGTTCGGACTTCAAGGACAGATAGCAATAAGTGATATCCATATTTCCTTTTCCCGAAATGCAATTCAATAATGAAACTAACGAAAAGAGTTACCATGACACAGTTTTTGGAAATATTATATTAGCCGCAATTGTTTTATTTTTCATACCCTACAGAAATGCGATACAATATATTACGTAGCGCTTGGAAGAACCGCCCCGAGATGAAAGTCCTCTACCATGTAACAGATTATATACATGTAGCCACTGGCTATGTTAATGTAATGCGTGTAATAATTGATGGCATTAGGTAGGAGTCCTTTTATAAATTGAATTATATTAGGCTTTTAAAAACCCCCTATAAATAAATGACATTTCAAGTTGAAGTAAATAAAATAACTCTTCATGTCGTCAAACGCCAAACCATTTGAATTAAATTCTTAAATTTACACGCATCTAATGATGAGGTAATACAGATAAAATATATCTTCGTTAATAAGCCTTTCATATATAATTAAGTGTACTAAAATTTCGTTGTTTCAGATATTAATTGCGAGACCACAAATTTAAGAACAATTTATGATTTTATGGTTGAGCGATATAATAATTGATAATGTAAAAAAAAAAAAAAGGAAAGGTTATTGTAACATTCACTCACTACAAGCTTTATGTAATTTTACCGATTGCAGTGATGCTGTTTCGACAATATCCATCCGAGTTGGTTCAGCCGTTCGAGGTAGCGGAGGTACAGTCCACAGAGCCTCTCAGATCATAAACCACGCAAGCTACCACACGAGTCCAGCTACAGATTTCGACATCTCTCTCGTTAAGGTGCGTTTATACAATAAGAGTCTGATACAGTATGTAATTTCTGCCTTTGATTTCATTTTTTATATAAAATTTACTGTTTTCAGAAATGTTAAACACGAATTTTGAGGCGAAAAATTATACTAACAAAGAACTCTCGTCGGACAAATTACATGCATGGAGAATTTCGAACTAAATATGAATATAAGAACTTATAAAATGTATTTCTTTAACACAGTATGTTTATAATCATGAAACTGATGTCGAGAATTATTGACATCATTCACATAAAAATAATAAAACTAATACATATTTTGTAAATTAATGTATTGGGAAATACTTCGAATACACAGAAGTGTCTTACGTTAATCTGGCGAAATACCGGAAATCCGCGGTCTACAATAGTTCTCTATCACGGAATGTGCACAATGTGAATAACTGTTTCATAAACGCAATCGTGCTGGCTAAGCATACAGTTTATTAATACTAGTGCCGCAACGTGTGGTGTTCTTGTCCGGACTAGTGTTGTGACCGTCTCCATAGTGACGGACTCGTGCTCTTCGGAAAACTAAGTCAGACGTCAGAGGTAAGAGCTTGTGGTTGCAGGTGGCCACCCCATTCGTGTACAGCGGCAGTGTGAGGGCAATCGGGCTGGCGAGTTCGGCGCCTGCAACAGGAGCCAGTGTGGCGACGTCAGGCTGGGGAAGGACATCTGAGGGTGGAGCAGCGTCCAGCCAGCTTTTGCAGGTGCAAATAAACGTGATCAGCCACGCGCAGTGCAACAGCGTCTACAGCAACAGGATCACCAACACCATGCTGTGCGCTGGAGAGATGCAAGGAGGGAAGGACTCCTGCCAGGGAGACTCTGGTGGTCCTCTGGTGTCCGGCAACACACTGGTGGGTGTGGTGTCCTGGGGAAGCGGCTGTGCTCGCCGCAACCTTCCAGGGGTGTACGCCAACGTCGCCGCACTGAGGGCCTGGGTCAGGCAGCACGCTGGAGTCTAACTTCACACTTATCAGGAATTCAGTATTCACAATTACATGCGATTATTTGTAAACATCACTGAATACTGTTTAATAGAACAAATAAAATAAAATAACTCTGTACTGCCTGATTTCGTATTTTCATTTATTTTTTTAGATATATTTAGTTCTTCAATACACTACGATATTATAGGATGATTCTTTAATATTATACTACTTGTATTAAGCATTATCTCATATTCAAGTAAAAATAAATAGTAAACTTTAAGTTGAAAACATTGTGTCCAACGTCTTATTTAAAGCTAAACCATGCCTAATCAAGGGAATTATTAAATATTTATCAATATTGAATATTGTTTCCAACCTCCAATCTGGAGAAACAACTAGCCTAAAATAGGGCATAGTTAAATATTTAAATATTGGGTCCAACCACCAATCTAAAAATCTATCCTAAACAATAGCTGAGTTAAATATATAAATATTGTGTTCAACCTCCATTCTAAACTATTATCTATCTCCCATGAGGGCTATAATTGAAAGACAAAGCGATCTTTTAAAATAATAAAAATGCTCATTTTAATTAATTATAAAAGTATCCATTGTCACTGTAAGACAGTATATTTCAAACATGCATTATTGATGTTATTCTAAAAATCCTCAGAATCATAACACCTTAAAAATGGAAACTTATAGCAAGGAATATACATAATATAACGTTTAATATCGTAGCACAAAAACCGAAAGTTAAAGAAAAATATTTTTTATTATTCTTAACTGATAATGTCAAACCTGTCTAGTGGTACATAAATAATTGCAAGCAACATTTGAAACCATTTCTGAAAGCAGACATTTCCAAAATTAAAAGTATGGAATTGGATTGTACCTTTACAAAGGAATGAATATTAACAATATGATATTAAAAATGATGCAGTGTTGAAGTTTAGCACCTTCTAACACGGGTGTCTAAAGAGTCGATAAGGAAAAGGCAATGTGAATGGAACGGCGCCGGAATGCAATAGTGGGGATAAAAGATGATCACCTAAAAAGTACGCCGACAGGAAGTTTTATTCCCAAGTGCGAAAATCCGATACCGATGCTGCCACGAATCGAACCTGATTGTGATTGGTTGGGATGCGAGCACTTTTGCTGTAGCGCCAACTGTTGCATCATACTATGAAACTTATTGGTTTTAGTTATTTTAATTTTCAACACTTAGTAAGTAATCGTGAAACTACATAATACGTATCAGTATACTGAAGCATGCTTTTAATGTAGACCATAGTTTATCGGTGGATAGGAGGTACCTTGTTAGTGTCACCCTTTAGGGGAATGACACAGTCAAATCACTACCATGACTAACTGGAAATGGGGATTTGATAAACTCCCATGTTAAGCTCTGATTAAAACAACAAATAACTGCCAGCTTTATTGGCACAATTCTATACAATGATCCAACTCCGTGAACAATGTGTCTTTAAAAACATTTAGAAAGCAATTCCTGACGGTCATTATTGCTGAAGGCAACCTATATGAATATATGGTGAATACTTTCGCGGCCTACTGATTTATGAGACATCACCTCCTAGCGCTTATGAAGGGTTACACTTACAACTCTGCAACTCAGATGAATCGTTCAAAGGACGTATGGGCCTCGCCGAACTGTAGAATGATCTACAGTCTTGGGAACCTCTGGGGTGTTGTGTCCTCCAAATACACTCTATTTATATTCCCACAGCTGTGGCCTCCTTCTTCATTTCGACCCCCAGTTTAGGCTAGTAATACAAACACCGCATGCAGCACCTGGCTACTCGCTCTGGTAAACGAACCTGCCCTCCATGGCTTTGCTGCCCAAGGTACATCCACAAAATGGCCCCTCTTCTTTGGAAATGCGATCGTTCTTAATCTCCATGGAAGGGTGGTGCGGTTTGGATGAATCGTTAGGGATCGGCGTCTTGAGATAGGAGGTGCTAACGGGTGCGAGTGTGGACTGCTTGCTGTGGAACAATGAGGTGAAGCCATTCTTCTACACTCTCGTGGTAGCAGCTTGTTATGTTGCAGTGGTGAACTAAAGTCTATAAGAGTGTCTCGCCCATTTTTTTAAATTTGATCTCCTTAAAAGCGCAAGAAGGGTTTGCCTTATTTGTAACAATGTCTTCCAATGTGGTTTCTCCTGGTCTAACATGAACTGTATTTTCACATGCCCATTTCGCTGTAGCTTGCAAATAGAATTTTATTCACCTACATTTCTCTGTGTGGTTCTATACATTAATGTCACTGGCCGCCTTATAAATATCCAGAAATTCTTCCACGTTTCCACATCTTTTCCTTCTAATGTGTGTATATTTACTGTCGCTTTACCAGAATCTGTACCGGCTGAGCTCTATTTTCCTTATCTGTTGTGTATATATTCTCTAATTCTTCATTATGATAAATATATGTTGCTTTATTATTTTGGTATGTTGGGATGGTATATTAAAGTGTCTCATTTGTTTGCAAATTTTGTAGTGTACTTGGTATAAGGTAACCACTCGTGATTTGCTCAGATGTGCGTGTTTCAGTATCTTTGTTGTTCGATGTAGTGTGTTAACTGAGGTGAGACTGGTATTCTTCTTGGTTCACATGAAATAAATAGTGTAGGGCGTCGTTTTGTTGTGTTGCTGGGCTGTTTGTATCGTCTGCTGACAGATTTGCCGTGTCAATTAAATTAGCTTGTGTTTAAAATTTCTTATGATTTATCGCGCGTTTAGCTTAGTACTACTCTAATGTCATGGCTTTAACTAATTTCATTACTGTGGAACCGAATCTAATGACCTCGCTGTCGACGAATCGTTAACCCCAATCACCTACCTACCTCGATTGTGGATCAGACCTATTTACTTTTGTTAGTCGTGACAGTTTTGTGTTGGCAAATAAATTGAGTTTCATGATGTGGTCCTCAAACTGTGTAATTTCGTATGCACTAAGTTACCTACACACAACAAAGCAAGAATCTCTTCAAACAGCCACACACCAACAACCACTGCTATAATTAAAGCGGAGAGTGACTATTGCAATAAAATGGTATTTGGAGCACTCATTAACAGTTACAAGCGAAAGCGTGCTAAACTGCACCTTATGCGCTGGTACAGGGTCTCGCGACTAAGGCAATGATGTAGTTTGTTATCCTGCTTCGTTCACAAGTGTGAACGTTTCTTGCAGCGCGTTAGCTACATGGCTGAATATTTCTGCTATTAGTATTTGTTCTCTATCTGATTTCATCTGTTATTTGATATGTCCCACTATACTATGCATTTACTGCCGCTTGACTTATTTTACTATCATGAAAAACCTATATTTTATTTTATCTATAAATTTGTGATAATTTTTTACTGTATGCATTTAGAATTACTACGATATTTCTGAAATACTCCCGGAGCGTTTATTAGTATTATGCTTATCACTCTGGAATACTAAATCTGACAATAAAATGGCTAACTCGACGAGCATTTAGTGTTATTTCCTGAAGAGAAACTAATTTCTTTTACTTTCAAAAATAGTTTCAGAAAACCGCCACACCACAAATGCTATGGTAGTTACGCTGGGAAAGTAGTTCTGAAAAACTGTAGCTTAGTGGACAGTAAATTCAAGGCGTGCAAAAATTCGAAACCATGAGGCACCTCCACCAGTTATTATGGTCTCATCCTTTAGGGGAATCACACTGTTAAATAACTAATACGTCTAACTTGAAATGGGGGTTTGATAAACTCTAATAATAAGCTTTGAATAACACTACAAATGAGCCCACAACTTTATTGTCACAATTATATACAATGTTTCAATGCTATTTACACTATACCTTCGAATACATTTAGCAAGCTTTGCCTGACTGACAGTATTGTCAAAGGCAAACAATTTAAACATAATGTGAATACCCGTCGCGGCTACTGACGAAGGCCGGGAACACACAGTACAGGAAAAACAGCCGACGCCCCTCTGCGGACCTTGCCTGTGCCCGTGTGTGTTGCTCAATACCTCACCATGTATCATCAAAATTGGACGGGCCTCTAAAGCTCTCCGTGTGTTCCCGGCCTTATGAGACAGCCCCACCTTCCGCTTACGAAGGGTTACACTTACCACTGTGTAAGTAAGATAAATCGTTCAGCGGACGTCTGGGCTTCGCCGAACTGCGATGACATGACTCCGCGTCTCGTCACCGCGGCTTCTTAGGAACTTCCAGCCGGGAAGAGGAGAGAGGTGTCCTCCCTCGCAACATCTTCTTTTTATACACATACCCCAGTCCTCCTTCTTCATACCGATCCTCAATTTACCTTTGTAATCCAAAAACTGAATGCCTCACCTGGCTGCTCGCTCTGGCACACGACGAAATTGCCCTCCGTGACTTCGCTGCCCAGAGTGGGTTTGCAGCAACGTTAACAATGAGACAGCCAGATAAACACGTGGCCTATTATACCTTGTTTCTGAGTTATGGCTGTGTTTACACTGCAATAGTGTTTATTGTTTTGGTTATATGATGTGCTCAAAACGATAACCTACACTCTTTACGTATGTCTGCAGTCCTCGAATCATAGATTGTCGTATTCTTTCTAAAGTTCCAGCTGTTTTGCCGAATAATTTGGCAACATTCTTGGATATGCAAATCAAGTGAATCTATGTTGAGAATGAGTGAAACTTGCAACTGTTTCCAAGTGGCAAAAATATAAAATTTTAAAGTATCTATGTTTGAAGAACATAAAAGTCAGTCAGTACTTCCTGCAAGACACAACCATTCGTTCGTAAATATTTAATTTTTCAAGATTTTTCTAACTATAAATGTCATATTGCACAAAAATGCATTAGCCACATGCAACTACAAAATCAAGGGGAATGTGGTAAAAAGTTCTTGCAGTTGGTTTATGAAGACATATTTTTAAGTCTGACCCTGGTAATCTCCAACAAGGAAAACGTGACCGATTAGATTGTCACCAAATATTCCTACCCTCAACAATGTCACTGGATTATGGATGGTGTCGTGATTGACGAACTCGTGGGTGGACTTTCTTTTGCCAAATTACGAGTGCAAGGAAATTTAAAGATTCCGTTTATGTTCAATGACTCTGCATCGGTAAACAAAACTGTGCACAGAAAAGATGATTCATATTTATCTCTTAGGCGAAAATCATTATTATTAAGTATCTATACTTCTTGAACATGGTAAGAATAAGGCATGTATGTTGTAAAACTCTTCAAACACACATATCCTAAATTTTTGTGTTGCTATTCTTCTAGTAGTAGTTCATCATGTTGCAATAAACGCTCTTTAATATCAACTGATTTGTCACCATCTGAAACACGTGTTTAATGAAACCCAAAACACATACGCCTTCATGTATTCTCTGGAATACTCTTTTGTCAGTACGCCGTCTGTTATAGGAACAAGCCACACAGAGATGTCTTGTTTATAATACACTACACTCCATAAAACAATGCGTTAAAGAATGTCTGATACTACCCGATTTATTCTATTTATAATATCAACAAATTATACGATTTGTTGAATGTAAAATGTACGTATATCACTGTATCACTTGCTGCATAACCGAACTATATCAAATTATTTAAACAGCAAACTATTTCTGGTGGCAAGTGGCAGTATGTACCATGCATATTTCCAAGCCGATGTAAGCTTACAAATCTACTAGTAGCATGATCGGATTTCATAACAAATTTTTTTTAAGAGAAACAGCAAATTAATAGCTACAAGTAAACTGCTTGTTTGGGAAATTGTGGAAATTAACATATATATATGTATTTCAAATAAATTGTATAGAGTTAGAAAAATTTGTTGACATATTGTAATCAACAAACTTTAGAAAATATTAAAAAACCGATTAAGAAAAAAAAAGAGTTAAATTAATTAAATTATAAACAGCAGGTTTAACTAAACGACATTTAAATTTATAAAATTCTTCATAAAGAAAAACTTTTTTTATATATTCATAAAAAATTATTTATTCTAATCAATATTACATGCAAATTCGCGTACTTGCATGTATGAGGAATATGGATTCGGGCAGTACATACAATGGAAACGGCATATTTTATTTATTCACAATAATTTATTGACAGTTCAACCTATTATCTGAGTAAGCAAGTTTAGAAAGTTGAATAATGATGTGAAAATTATTATAAATGAATATTGTGTTATTTTACAGTTAAATACCATAAACATAACCCGATGGTACACAGGACATTCAAAAACAACATCTACCAGTAATTTTGGCTAAGAAGTAGTTTGGATCTTGACCTTTCTAACTCATGAGAGAAATCGCACTGTATATCACTGGCTGGAAACCCTGGAGTTCTTCCTATAGTGTCAAGAGGAAGTCGAACTAGCGAGGAAAACGTTTGCATGAAATTTTCGAATCCGTAGTCTCCCATTTAAGAACTTTTACTAAATAACAATAAAGATAATCTTATATGATTTGAACTTCTATTCAAAATTGAAAATGAGGAATGTCCTGAATCTAATGGCAATATGGTGAAGGGATGGATTATGTTATAATATTGTGGTTTGATGTTTTTCGTCTGTCATCTATGCAGTAATTAATATTTCTACATAATTGTACAAACTGTTAGTAATAACTCTTCCAGAAGTTTAGGTTCTTTTTCTTGCAGAATGGACTACGAGGTGGTTGGGATTTCCGCAGTAGCATCTTATTTGTTTGGTCAAAATTATTCAATGGCGATGTCTTGAAAATTAAACATGCCAACAATGGGTGAAATTTTTCAAGTACTTGTTGACCTGAGTTCGATGGAAATCGGTGGATGACTGCCTGGAAAGTGATCTCTTGGACCGCAGATTAGAGCTTCAGTTCAGATCGGTTCGTGCAGACCGACATTACGTTTTGGGTTGATTCTAAGGTCCGTTGCATTCAAATATTATTTACCCGATTGCTCGATAGCGTGAGTTTTTTCAACTGCAATTTCTAGTAAATTTGTTTTGTTTTTCACGGTAAATTCAATTTCATTCATGGCTAAGGTCGAGACTGTGGTTACGCCATTTCAAATTCATGTAAATGTTGCAGGATTAGGCCATAGCAGGTGATGAGGCTATAAGTAGTTTTATACTAATCATCAGTATTTCTCCCCTCTGTAAATTTTTATCCTGTGTATAGAGGCTTTCCATTCATAGACTGCTGGACCTGTTAAAATGTAAACATAGTCTTTTGAAGTTCGTAATATTTACATCGAAAAGTACGTATTAGCAGTAATGTTGAACCAGCTATTTGCTATGTATACTGTTGGTATAAACGACCAGGTAATTATCCCTGAGTTAAAGTGAAAATACTTGTTATTAAGCCAACATGGTAATACTGTCAACATGTTATCATGTGTTTTGATATGTGCTCATGTACATATGACGATGCAGAGTCTGCTGAGGAAATGTATGAAGGGCACTGAATCAGAAATATATGAAGGGCACTGAACCAGAAATGTTTTGCAGTAATATTTTTTACAATCAAGTAATTTTAAAAATCTGCTTTTGTAAAATATCTCTAAAATCTGTAATTTTTGTAATTGTTTGCTATTAAGCTTTTATATATAATGGGAATAAAATTTGAATTTGTAAAAAGTCCCCTTTATGCAGTTTGTTAATTAAAACCAAATTGAATGTAATTTTTTCTTTTGTCTCAAGTTCATTAATTAGTATCGATGATAAAGGAGGCTTAATTATTTAGTGTACTGCGTGTACATCATAGAGGGAATTAGCATGATGTATGTAGCGGGATACATCCATATTATAATTCTTGCATTTATAATTAACATATTTTAATTCAATATTACATATAACATTATCCTAATTGTCACACTGTTGCTAATTAGTGTTAAGTAGGTATAATAACTGCTGCTTCAAATTCATTGCGAAATGATTTGAATTGACACTTTTTTTTTAGTGAAATTCTTCACATTTAAAAATTTATTTATTTCCGTAAATTAACAATGCCCCTCATGGCATGAGAATTGTACTTTCAAGATATAAGACATTCTTAAAACAGTGTATATAAACAATACAACATATTATAAATGATTCGAAATCGAGCAAAACTTAAATAGTTGTCTGTTTTGAGCTATCTTACTGGCTTCTTGCATCTATCCATACTGGCTTTAAGGACCTCGCTTCTACTTTGTCGTGGTAATCACATTTAGGGGCTGGAGGACTAGTTCAGTGAATCGAAGATGTTCTAATGAAAATATTCTAAATAACAAATGCTATGTTTATGGAAACTTCTTTGCAAGTGCCGTGATTGTTGACATAATGAATGAATGCAATTTTAATAAAACGTGTTTTAAAATTAGCTTTTCACTGAATTTCAGGTATTTGGAACAGTAATTTTTAGGCAGCAATTTCAAAAGCAAAGTCACTCTCAAACTTAATATAAATCGAAAAATCAACTAATATGTGATTTCACTGGAGTTTTTTTTTAAGTATTTTAAAATGACCTTTTTTGCTGATAAAAAATCCTTTGATTGCATTAATCTTAGCAACACAGATAATAAGTTTTTTCAACGAAACCCAATTTCGGATATTTTCTCAACCACTAATTATATTTAATTTAACTACCCGTAATATCGTATCGAGATGTTATACATTCAATATTTTGTTTTGATTTTTCTTCTCGTGTTTAAATGTATAGATAAAAAAAGACAGTAATTACACAAAATCGGACTCCATGAATATTTTATAAAACGTTATAGCAAAACGTCAAACTGGCAACGGATACTCAGTATAACAGGAAATACAGAAAATTGCCATAATATCTTATCACAATCTCTGTATTCAAATAACATTGAGCTTAATTAAAATAAGTAGCATGTAATTGTAAGTAACTAAGTTCTGCGAAGTGTCGAAGTTAGACTTCAACGTGCTGCTTGACCCAGGCCCTCAGTACGGGGACGTTGGCGTACACCCCTGGAAGTTTGGGGCGAGCACAGCCGCCTCCCCACGACACCACACCCACCAGTGTGTTGCCGGACACCAGAGGACCACCAGAGTCTCCCTGGCAGGAGTCCTTCCCTCCTCGCATCTCTCCAGCGCTCAGCATGGTGTTGGTGATCCTGTTGCTGTAGACGCTGTTGCACTGCGCACGGCCGATCACGTTTACCTGCACCTGCAAAAGCTGGCTGGACGCTGCTCCACCCTCAGATGTCGCTCCCCAGCCTGACGTCGCCACACTGGCTCCTGTTGCAGGCGTAGAACTCGCCAGCCCGATTGCCCTCACACTGGCGCTGTACACGAATGGGGTGGCCACCTGCAACCACAAGCTCTTACCTATGACGTCTGACTTAGCTTTCCGAGGAGCACGAGTCCTTCATCACCATGAGAAGTTCGTCTCTACGGAGACAGACTTTGCTCGCACCTACAGTTACAACTCTTCTACGGACAAGATTACCGCAAACTCGCGAAGCTAGTAAAACTAAACTGGCACGATTCCAGTTATGAAACAGTTCCTCACATTTTGTACTTTCCCTGAAGGAGAATTATTGTATTGGACGATTTACTGCAATTAGCCTGATTGACGTAAAATACTATAGTGCAATCGAAGTTTTTACAAATAGAATAAATGATCGATTATTACATGGAAAAATAATTTCAAATTCATAATATTGTTATAATAATCACACCACTATGTTTGATAACGTGCATGTATAATAAATTAAAGAAATAAACTTAATTAGTTCTATTATCCATATTTAATTAAGATTTTACTATGCATGTTTAAGGATCTACTATATTTCTTTGTTAATATATTTTATCACATAACAATTCGTGTCTTAGATTTATGAAATGAGTAATTTTTACATGAAGTAAAATGAAGAGAAACTAATACTAATTAGTTTAACTTGTTAATGTTTGGAAGTAACTTTATGAGAGCTTTGTCGAAATCTTTGGCGGGCCCAATGTGGAAGATAGCAAGGTTGGTGATCTGAGAGGCTAGGTGGACTTTACGTTCCCTCCAATGAAGAAAATCACATAATGCTTGTAGTGAGTAAATGAAACAATTACATAACAAGATATTGTAGACACTCACAATAATTGTATCAGCCCGCCATAAAAATGATGGATAGTTCTTCATGAAGTTTCTTTCTATTAATAACTTAAATAAACTATAAAGCTTTTGTACTTAACTATATAAAATAATTACCATTGTAAAAGTATTTCAAACATTTGTATCTGAATATTGTCTCAGTTTCAACTAAAAAATTCCTTTGAAATGAAATGCTTTCATGATTGACGCGAAAAAAATTAGTATTTCCTTTTCATTTTATAATATTTATTATTTTTTATAGCTGCAATCGAAAACGCATTTTTTTTCATTTAATAGCACGCAATGTATAATTAACCTATCCATTAATGTTCAGAATGAATGAAAATAGGCAAATAATATATCTAGATAATTTTTACGTGTCAAGTTCGTTTTTTATTATTATACTTCTTAAATGCATACGGTTTACTAACCCGAAATAATTACAGGACCGTAATTTAAAAATAAGTGACTCAGCCACTTAATACATATAAATTTACTAATCACACTCAGATGCTAATTCTGTAAACAATTCGGTGTACATCGGCTGATTTGTTCAGAGATAGGTTGTAAAACTTTACTGACTTATTTGCCTGTACCGTACAAAAATCTACAAAGAGGTTTCGTTTAGGATGCTACTAAAATATCCCATTAGCATACAAAGTTTGCTTTCATTTGGTTCAATTTTTTATTAGATGTTGCAAACTGAGCACCATTTTGAAATAAGTATCGATTGTGAAATCTCATTGAGGTTCCTAATTAAATAGAAAACATAAATATGTAAAGAATATTTAAAAAAACGAAAGATAAACTTAAGAAATGACTCGTTACATTTTTAAGAGTGATCATCATTGAAATCGATTCTGCGAAATATATGTCCACATAGAGAGCGACAAAAATTAAAGTCATACTAATAGTTGGGAAACACGGTAAAGGAATTTTTGTGTCTTATTCTTAAGAAGGAATCCATAAAAAAATTAGCAACTATATTCTTTAGAGCGCCAAGAAAAATAAGAACTCAACAAATACTTATGGGATTCATTGTTAGAGAATTTCAAAGTATAATGTAATACAAATTTAACAATGCATTCTGGTTATAAAATAATCTTTTGTGAATAAGCAAACAGATTTTAAGACTACTTTGGAATAAAGTTTGAAAACGAGATTGCGTAATAAATTTTCAACTTTTATATATATAAAATTACGAATTTTCAGTTGTGTAGAATATTAATAAATTTCAAAGCGATTCTTCTGAGGGTTTCGGCTTAGATAAACTACCTGCTAAGTGGTTGCAACCAGGAATTGGTGAACTTTGTGGGGAGCATCGGCAAATATTATACATACTTCGCGCTGCTGTGTCGACAAAATTTCGTTTTTAGTTGAGAATGAAATAAATTTTATAAACCAGATAAACATACACTGCATTGCCACAAGCATTGAAAACAAAATTAAGATTCTAGCATTTGATGCATGAACCACGAAAGAGCACATTTCAGTGCCGTTATAACCGGCAATATGCTCCTCTCTCCCATCAGTTACAGATATATACTCCTTAATTTATGTTAATTACAGTGACGTTTAAACTCTTCTAGATTATAAATTATATTGCATGTTATTTAGAAAATAAAACCCAAAACTAAATTTTTATTGGGGGAAATTAAATACGAATTTATAATAATATATTTCTGCCTATTATCATTGTGCTATTATATGGGAAATATTATGTTTTTCTAGTTTTAAATCTTCCAAAAACCTGTTCCAGTATATGTATTTTTTTACCTCATTCTGCACTGAGCAGCGCAGATTGCGAAGGTGTTGTGATGATCTAGCTCCACATTGACGTCCGTTTGTTCATAGGCTGTCTGAAAATATTTTTTTTTTACATAACATTTTAATGCCTGCAATAAATGAGTTCGGTTTAAAAATGTTATGGTTTACTTAAATATGGCCATTCTACGGAAACTTTATTAGTTATTTGGGGCACGTTGAATTTCTTAATTTACATCAATTTCATATTTTTTTAAAATAAAGGTCGCGTATGAATATTATTACTTATAATTTTGCTATATTTATGATAAAGAATATTACATTCATGCACCAATTGTCACACAATAAATTATTAAGTTATAAAATTTTTATTCCTACATAAATGCGGTCATGAAAAATACAGTACGTATTTCTAAACACCCATTGCGAAAAGCTATTGCAAGGTTTATAAAGTGAAACGAAATTGTTGAATTATATTTCCTGCCATGTTATAAAAATATTTGAAATTAATTTAATACAATTACATATAACCACACACTCTCATTAAAAAAGTACAATATATTATAATCATATTTTTTAAGTGTTCCAAATCTTTAAATTCGTATTAGATTAGTTACAGAGATTTAAAAAAATCATTCCAAATTACATTTCTAACAAATTATATGAAATTTCCTAAAATTCTTATAACTCTAGTCTTGAAATTTTTCAGTTGATGAGTTTTAAGTTTTTTTTTTGTTTTTGTTTTCGTGATAATTCAAGGTCATGGGGTCAAGGTCGCGGTAGTTTGCATTACATATGGGGGTAGTAGACTGTAATGTAATATACTTGTAGCCTTTTATGTATTTTTTCACGAGTTTTTACTTTCAAGATCATTCGAGTTCATGGATTGGTGTAGATTGGTGTGTGGATAGCTGCGAATTTGTATGGATTGATGTGTATTGGTGGTTGGGAAGAGCACGAATGATTATGGTCCTAGCTGCCCTTATACATTCCAAGTCTCCAGGGCTTGGCAGAATTGAAATTTAAATTAACGCCAATTAAGCCCATAAAAATGCTTATCCATATAATGATTATAACATACTCGTGTATGTGGTCGCTATTAGTATGATGGGCCAGGTTTTTGTCACATAAACATACAATGTTAAAGTCACCTGCATCTAATATGGACGTGGTTGTTGGTAATCTAATATGCTTGTCGACTTTTGTGTCTTTTTGTCGAGTTTGTGGTTTTCAAGATCGTTAAAGGTCATCGGGTTAATATGTGCATTTAATATGGCGATAGTAGTATGTTGTGTATTATGCTTTCTAACTTTTGTGTAATTTCCCTAGTTTTATGTTTTTGAAAGTCATTCAAGTCATGGGGTCAAGTATAAGTTCGTATGCATCCAATACGGCGGTGGTTATCTGTAGTGTAATAATATTGTTGACTGGTATATTGGCGAGGTGTGGAGGCCTGCGAGTAATTTCTTTGGAGAGGAGGTGATAGGAATACCTATGAATTTGAATATTTTATTAATTAAAAAATATATTTTAAGTAATTTTAACGACAATTTTTCTAGCATTATTTGGAAAACTTTTGGGAAATTTTTTCACATTTTAATTTTTTGATTTGTTGGGTCAAAGTCAAGGTACAATGTCAAAGGTTCTGGGTCAGGCTCAAAGCTCATCTGCATACAATATGATGCAAGATGGCTGATGCTTAAGTCTGACTCCTATCCTATATTCCTTGTATCGATTTACCATAGGTATGCCTGTAAAACCAATATGGCCGCTATTGCTCTGTAGGTCCTAAGGAAGCGCTCGGATTTCTTAAATTGCGTGAAAATTGTATTTGAAGGCTTCTACCATTTATGAGGGGAACAATGAGCGATTTTTGAGAATCCTTATTAAAATATTATTTTTATTATTAAATTAAAATTTTTTAATAAGCTAATTTTTCGAATTTTTTCTGCATTATCTTGCGGATTTTTTTTGGGGATTTTTTAAGTTTTTTTTTTTTTTTTTTTTTTTTTAATTTTTGCGATCAAATTCTTCGGGGTCATGGTCAAGATCACAGGTCAAAAGTCATGGGTAAGGGGTAATAGGTCAATTACATCCAAGATGGTGGTCGTGTGACGTAACAACATGGTGGCTCCCCATAAACCGAATCCTATACCCAACGTCCCTGCCTCTTGGGGTGAAGTTGCTGGCGTTAATCGAAATACAGCATCTCGTCTTAAGATGCGGCTCCATTATTAATGAAAACCCTGGCTGTTGCTGTTGACGCTCTGAAGCGGTTTTTATAACGAGACACTATGAAACATATGCGTTGTTTATCTCTTGATTAAACGTTTTTCAGTAGGGAACATAAGTATTTTCTTCCTGTTAGTGCACTTTAAGACACTCAGGTAATTATAAGATTTATTTCTACTTTAATAGTTTTTCGTGAACGGATGTCATGCCAGAAGACAGATAGTTGAAGCTTTGTTCTATACTGATAGCAGTTTACCGAATCTTGGAATACGAAGTGTTTATCTAACTACTCTAGAGTAAGTAATAGCCTTGAAAGTGCATTAGCAATGAGAATGACTCAAAGTGATATCGCTCACAACTGGAATAGATAGTCTTGAAGACAATTCTCACGACAATCAGATAATTTAACGAAGCGAGTTGAAAATTGCTATACTCTGAAGTCACCACAATATTGTTTGTGAATGAAAAGTATGAATGGGAACAGTAGTTGTAAAATACACACTGACAACTGTTGATTCTTATAATAGAAAACCCGTTTGAAAATGTCTTGATTTTAATTTGTAATCGTATCCGTGATCACTTAAGGATATCCCCGAGAAGAATGTTACGAGATTCACAATTAAACTCTGTCAAAATTATCCACTTATGTATGCAAAACATTTAACATGCGATCAAATCTCACGGAATGTATGCTTGAAGGAAAGCTTTTGTATGAAAATGGTATTGTAGGAAATATAATTAATTTTTTTTATATATTTTATTCCATCTTATGGATTTCAAGCGACATTCGTTAAATCTCTTATTAGTTTTCTTTTTTAGGAATGATCAGATTGGGACGGTTGTATTTCTGCGTTGAATTCTTTGGTCCAGGAATTCGTCAGTATTTTGTTCAGATGCCGTTTGGGAATTTTGTGTGCATTACAATAACATTTAACGTTCTTAACCATAGATAAATGCAGCTGTAAAAACGGAAACAAAAAAGTGTTGTGCTAACTAATCACAGAAAATCTTATCGTATAAATCGATAATATTTTATATACAGTAATTTTAAATCACTGTGTTACACGAATACACACACATTTTTTGAACGTTTGCTGTTATCTGATATTTGAAAAGGTTGCACACTATTAAGCTTGGACGTTATTACGTGGAGATATTTGGGCTGTTCTTAACAACGAGGATCCTAAGAGCCGATGGGGCGTAATAAGAGTATAGAGCAGTTTTCAGAATGCAAGAGCGGGGGAAAAGGTAAGATCACTTATGAAACCCACCGATCACTATAAAACCGCAAATAACGGCATCATCCGGCTCGATCTTAACTTGCGAATATCCGGGAGTACCGGCCGTGGGATTGAACCCAGTTTGCCTTGGTGAGAGGCGAGCAGATTAACCGCTCACACACCACGGCCCAGTTCGCACGAATAATTTAATATCATATAACTGTAAGTGGAACGTAAAACGCGTAATAAGACACGCTTATAATTTGTGAACTATTTAATATATAATCTTAAAAATCATTAAATAAGTACGCAATAATGTTTACTTTAATTTAATATTTTCATAGAGCAGTACAAAGGAAAGTAATTATCTAACAAAGTAGCAAATGAGATTACTGGGGCCCTGAAATCGATTGAAATGTTTTAAAACATATTTCATTATCGCCTTTTACATAACGATATTTCATAAATAAAATTCAAAATTATTTTCTTGAAAATATGTGGAATAGCAACACGTTGATGAAAACTATGAAAAGTGTATTTCCTTAGCCTGGGTTTTTGTTGGGTGTGACTGAATGTTTTGGAAGAACTTATTCCAAGTTCCTGAGATGACAGCCTGGCCCAAAATAAAACATTAAAAAATGTAACAATAATTTTACACCAAAATACATTACCATGCACCAAAATCAGCAGACTAAAGTTCAACTAAAATACTGTCTATAATTTCAAAACCTTTTAATAAAAAACTGGTCCCCGAATTTTTACAGATTTTATAAATAAGTCTTATTGCTTTGCGAAACTATACTACAAAAATGGAATTATATCTACACAAAGTCTATTGTGTCCTGAAAATTAAATGAAACAATCTTATACGGCGTACAATCATATCATCACTGATAATGTTTCGTGATTTATACCAGTTAATATCTGGATGTAACACTTAAGAGTCGTCTCTTACTTGTATGAATCGCGTGTTATGGACTCCGTAACTTGTTAAGAAGGCAGACTCTCTTGCGCAATTATATGACTAGGTACAACATCTCGGGCCGCCCTGTGACTCCAAGCATTAGCAATTGTGTGCGGAGGGTAGAGAGATCAAATTTTATAAATCTCTTAAACAAAAAGTGTTGTTAAATGGATGCAAGCTTTACTTAACTCATTTATGAATGAATTCAGTATATATTTAACCCATAATTACTAAGTTCTAATTTTAATTTTCTAGAACATCCATTTGACAACATAGTTACGCACATTATTATATTTAAAAAAATTACTTTTTTTTTGTATTGAAGAATTAGAAATAGAGTAAGTAAATTTGTGAACCCACTAAGAGCTATGAATACAAAACGTTACAAAGCTTAATAAAAATTTGTCTTCCTTTTTTTGTCACTTGAAATGCTTGGTGTTATCGGCACGTGCAGTCTAAATATAATATTCTTGCCTTAAAATAATTTTCTTGTGTATTAATATTTGAGCGCAGACGAATTTTGATGTACGCGTGTTCCAATATGAAGAAATATGTTTGTGGTATGCATTACCCGAAGTTAATTAATATGAGTCTAACTACTTTAGTAAAAATTAATTATTTCTGCCATTTAATACGTAAACACGTTTCCTCGGATATAAATTTGATGGTCGTGGCGCACATATTTAGTAAAAATTATGTTTTGACAACACCGAAAACAAGAATTCTGTTTTCTTTTGTCGGTTTTACAGTTACAGTTTAGTGGCGAGAGCGTGATATTCTAGAAAGGAAAAAAAGGAGAGGACTGCAGGTCTTGAAAGCGTTCCACATTACACCTCTCCCGAAGAATCTTAAATTTCGATCAAAGAAATTGCGATTATTCCTTTAACCTTTGTACAAATAAAGATTAAAGTACACTTCCATCCCTTCCTGCTTCCAAATACAGCACCCATCTTTCTGGAAGGGTCACAAGATTGTCACTTTCTTTCTAGTAAAAAACAGCCACATACAAGCTGAGTTGCCATCAGAGCACGCCTTGACTGAATCACAAAACTGGGCTTTACGATGATGAAAATATTGCGATAGCTGTCTCTGCCACCTCTTACCATAATGCTATGCCTTGCCGAACTGTTGCGCGTCACATTAACAGAACATTCCCTCATTGCTGTAAAGCTCTCATCTCCCTCCATAACATCTAATATTTTAATAAATGATATATTGTATATAACCCATTAGAACTAGGTACGGTAACTTCGCTAGACTCTCCTGTTTATACACCAAAATGGTCCGCAAATTCTGTTCCCGATGCAAATAAATTCCTGTAGTCTATACACAACCGTACTCATGTCTACAATAAATTTATAAAGCATGAAATAGCGGATAACTATAATATATCAAAATTACCATCTTCTTCTAATTACATGTGTTAAAACCACTACGGTTGCTTCGATATCGCTGCTGTGTTTTCTTGGTCAGGCGTAAGTGTTTGATAGTGTACAGGATATTTTTCAACTATACCGACAAAATTCGACTGCTGTTTAATCACGAAAAAAAAAAAAAAAGAGAAAAAAACATACAATCATACGCAGTACAAAACTTTTAATTTTGACCTGAGCACTAGTTTGTTACAACTATAGTAGATTTACGACATGAATCTGGCTAATATATAAAGTCAATGGTGACATGCGGGACAATAATCTATCTTTGAAACCCAGGTACACCACAGCACCATTAAGATTAAGGTTGAAAATATGTAATAACCGTCTTTACTTCACGAAATTATTTAATTTGAGCGACAAATAAGGTGCGGTGCGCGGAGCTAGAGTCGGCTGGCTGCCCATCTTGGAATTTCTATTTTTTCCATCAAAATTGATCTATTTTCCCACAAAATCGACTAAATTTCCTTTTCCTAACTAATTTTTAATTTTTTTTTGTGTTCCCGGAGCATGTGGCCAGGTTTGTGGACTACGAACCAGAATAGTTGGCCTCAGGAGACCGGGATTTGTGACTCTCAGCCAGGATAATAGGACTCAAGTCCTTTAACTAATAACCTTACAGCTTTGACCCCCAAAATTAAAAAATTTCTAAAAGGTTCCAAAAAAATTTCCAAAATTTTCCAAAAAGTCACAAAAAATGTATTATTAAAAAAATTATTTTAATAATTTTAAAAATTATTTTGAAATATTTTATAACAACTTAAATTTTACAGGTTATTCCTGGGTCCTATTTTTCCCTATAATTTTCGGCAAAACCCAGTAACATTGATTAGAGGCACAATCACCTAGAACTTGCCTTCTGCTAAGATGGGGAATTTTGTGGTAATCTTCCATTGACTAGGTCTCTAATTTCACCATATCGACCAGGAGTCTGGAATTTATTTTGTACTGTAGTGGTAGTTCTGTGGTTCTTGATGTGACATCAGGAAAAAGGAGAGGCTTGACGACCTATTAATTACAGTAGGGAACTTTTGTTGAGACAGGATAGAGTTATACCGATGGATAGCGGAAGTAAAGGGAAATGATTTGCAGTCGTCAAACAGGCAGGGCCGTATAAACGCTGCTGTACCAGGGAAGTAGTGCGGTTGGTCTATACTGGGCCTTGCCTGAACTTGAAATGTGCTGGGGCGTGCAAACTGTCTTCCACGATCTCGCGGCATTGCCACGGCGGCGGTCAGGGAACATGTCAGCCTTTTCTTGATGCTGTGGTTTCCTAACACTACTTTACATATCTTTAACAAATACATATATACTTTAAATTTGAAAAAATTAAGAATACAATAATTTTTTATAAGACATTATGATTATTATGGAAATTAATATAACAATAATACATCTATTTGAAATTTAAAATTTATTTGTAAAATTAACAAATCTCCCCATTACAACGGCAGTGTGTTTACAAAAATTATTATGTAACCTTTAAGAGAAAGTACATATTATACCTGCAACATACTTACAGTCTTATTGCTGATATTACAATAGAAAACTACAACTTGTTTGTTAATGATGTAGAACATTACTGACTAAACAGGGTTATGTCACAGTAGTAGGATGGAGACAGTATGATATCGAAACGTACTAATTAATAAATTACTGTATCAATAGTCTAAATAAATGCAAATAAAATCTATTAGTGCCGGTAGTCATTATGTATCGACATTGTGAGCGCGAATGGAAAGGATTCTTAAATTAACATATGCGATGTTAATTAAACTAAACAAATTTGAGAAATAAATGAAAATTATACACTATTATAATAAATAAGTATTGTGGACAACTGATCAGAATAGTGATTAAGTGTTTTCTAAAGTACATTGATATTGTGCTAAGATACCAAAACTACATCTAGGCTTGTGTAAACAAATTTTTTCTTATAATATAACAGAGATGTCTAAAAGTTCTTTATATTTTTACAACAACTTTTCTTGTTTAAACAACAATTAAATCTGACATTGAATTGAAAACATCTGTTCATGAAATTGTATGTTTAGTCTACATTAATTTTCAAACATACGAAGAGGCCTCTTGTAAATTATGGAAATAATGTAAAAATTTGAAATTACCGCAAGACTACATATTTTACAATGTAAGTTAAATAATCTTGTAGTTGCTGTATATATAAATGTAGGTATTGTGCCATGCAGGGTGTGAAGTTTCTGGTGTTTATGTAAGTAACTGAAGTCGTCGGTGCTACGGAGAAAATGTACTAAGCGTGAGCTTGGTGGAGAGTGTATGCTGAGATCGTAGTAATATGGGTGACGTCAGATAGGTTGTCTCTGGTCGAGCTGACGTCGCATGTGGGTACACGTGAGCTTGGTGGAGAGTGTATGCTGAGATCGTAGTAATATGGGTGACGTCAGATAGGTTGTCTCTGGTCGAGCTGACGTCGCATGTGGGTACACGTGACGACTGCGCCTTCCTTTGTTTGTTGCCTAAATGTTGTCGTTTGCCTCCGGAGGGACATCTGAGGACATGTGACATAACTGTTGTTCTAAAACTTAAAATGGTGTTCAGAACAAAGACGTTTCATATTTTTGTTTCCATATTTGCTTTAAATATTATTTTAATAATTGATTAGAATTTAATATTTAATATTGGGAGTGGTTCTTGAAGTATTTTTGAAAATGTAATTTATTAATATAGTTATTGTTGTTTTATATTTATTTAGGTATGCCCTGGTAGGTGTTTTCTATACTAAGGCATTCTTTTAAACGTCATAAAAATCTTTGTTCTTACTCTGGGAACTAACGGACTGCAAGAATATATTACTATTTACATGAAAAATTTAATTATTTTTGTATAAAATTGTTGTTCTGTGAATACAATTAATATAATACTGTGTGTAAATGCTGTTAAGATTTGAATCAAAAATTTATATAAGAAAATGAACAATCATATGCGAGTATATATATGTTATATTTTTTCTTTGCGCAATGTGGGGATTTCATAAAAAAAAACATAAATATTTATCGTAATCGAATCGAAAAGCTAGTCGTAGAGACATACAAAGTGGGAGGTAATTATAATTAAATTGTACCTAAAGATCTTTTCCACACAAAGGTTGGCACACGGGGTTGGGGAAATTTCGGTGCCCATGTCTTACACCAGTCGAGGTCGGGACAGCCAGTACACTCGGTAAACCGACAAAGATAAACTCACCTGTACATGTCACCACGCCGCGCCGTCAGACGCTTAAGGGGAATTGTCACACTTCTCCCGTGAAAATAAATGAGTTGACGTACTGGCTGTAAGGAATCATTGAACTGCGTGAAATGTAGATAAACTGCCCAACACACACTAGTAGTTAAAATAGGTGTGTCCTGGGCATAACTCCATTTCCGCGAATATTTTTGGAATTTCACACAATTAAACTTTCTCATGTTATGGTTCAATAGTCTGTACACGAAGAACAGAGTGAGGGATCACAAAGCTACAAAGACCCAAAGGACGTCGTTCTAACATGTGTCCGCATGACAACAAGGTATGTGAAGTGTATCACATATTCACACAATTGTATCTTAAATCTACACTCTAAACTATAACTGCATGTAAAACATGTGGAGGAGACATTGCGAAGCGCACACAGCATGTTGTTTTCGCAACACTGCTGCAAGTGGGCTGTTTGAATGTGCTGAATGCTAAAAGTGGTGGAATGTTTGTGAGAGGGGAGGAGGAGAGTTTACTCGCTGCGCCACCGAATACGCTGACTGACGGAGGAAATAGAGGCAAGTGTCTGGGATGACGAGGCTGAAGAAGAGAGTGAATGGAAGGCACTCAATTGTGCTGATTTAGGTCGTGTGATTGTGACGTCTAAAAGAAATACGCTTAGCCATATAATATTGTAAGGCTTCATTCTGACATAAACATTTCAATATATATATACCTTATTAATTTAATAGTAATTGCTGAAAACTCTTAAAATTTTATATTATGAACTCTTAATAATTATATGTGCATAATTAGCATATCATACATAGATTTAAATTAGCCATACTATTAAATTTCTTTAATGGCACTTTCATATTATTATTGTTACTATAACACAAAAAACATTAATGGGAATTCAATGAGCACACACACAGGTAATGATTACCTTTATAAAATTATTAAATTTTATTGCTCAGTATATTTGCTTTCGAAATATATAATTTTACGATTAGGTATTCTCGTTTCATATATCCCAGTACACACTAAATTATGCAAAATGTTGCACTGATCGTAATCAGATTTCAACTCTTTCATGTAAGTTGCAAATGTCAGGCTGTAAAAATAAATTGTTATTTAAAGCTAAGGAGAAATAAAAGTAAATTGGTACATTATGCACTATGTACCAAAAAGTAATTGGGCACCTGTCAACAATGTTTTCTCGGTGGTTGTCACCTCGTTAGAATCTCCTAGGGCCACCTCTTGCGACTATATCAGCAGCCAGTCTGACTGGCATGCTCTCTACGAGTGTTTGCAGGACATTCACGGGGATTCGCCGCCATTCCTCTTGCAACAATAGGCGTCTGTGTGCATGCTACGACGGGCAAATACCAGCAGTTCTACGTCGAGTAAAATAAGTCAACTGACGTACTGAATTACCTATCTTTATGGGTGCCAATTACTTTAGTATTTAGTGTATTAGCTCTATTGTTACGGGAATCTGAAATGAAGTTGAAATGAGCGTGAATGAATTTTTAATATTAATATTACGAATTTATGTAGGTGTGTGTGGACATTAATGAAAATTAAGGAAGAAGATGTAGATTAGCTGGCAGTGAGATGGAGGAAAATACTGTACTTCCACCAAATGTAATGAATATGACTATGGTTATATTCACTCAGGGGAGTGTAGGGATTTAGCTGATTGATTATTGAGATGGTAGAGCATAACTGTAACTGAAAGGTTTATAAATATTATATGAGACCAGAACAATACAAGACCTTGTAAATTAAAATGTCGGGGGAGCCAATAGAACTGTCATTTATTTCACTTAAAATTATGCCACTATATGAAATATCAATTTTTATCTGCTATTGCGTAAACCACCTTAAACTTGATGTCGGGGGCTGTATCATCTCGTAGAGGGGTTAACGGCGATCGGACACACCATATCTGCAGTCTTTCTTTGGAAGCTGGACGGTTGTAGTAAGGAGCAGAGCCCTGGCTCGTACTGGTCTATATGGCGCATTATTTTGACATAGGTGTCTTAGAATGCTGGTTGGTGGAGAGGAATATAACTGTGAGCCCTTTTATTGCAATACGCTTTTGTGATATCAGGCATCATGGTTTACTGAAGTGGTGCTGCCTGCTGGGTTCATACAAGGGTGTTAAGCTAGGGCACATAAAAAAATATAATGAGTGTGCATTTAATAGTGTGCATGGTATTACTAAATTAGACAGACATAAACTTTGACTGCTTGTTAAAAAAGAAAAAAATAATTAGAAAACACACATAAAGATACACGGCACAGATATTTTAATTTTGAGCTGAAGCACTAGTTAATCACAACTATAGGAGATTTAACGCCATGAGTCAGGATAATATGTAGAGTCAATTGCGACATGCGGGACAGTAATTCGTATTTTAAAACCAAAAAATGACACTGCGCCACTAAGATTAAGTTGGGAAAATGTAGTAACCGTCAATATTCCATGAAAGAATTTGATGTAAGCGACAATTAAGGAGTGGTGTTTACAAAACTTTGTTCCGTTAAAAATTATTCAGACTATTATTGTTCAGTCATTAAAATTAACTTAATTACTAACTGCTAGTATCGTAGGTCCAAATAAAAAAATTGAGAACTGCTCTTAGGATTCGGTATAGACCATAAGTTGCACATAAATTCTCCTTTTTTGTGATTAAACCCATTACCAAAGTTTGTTGGTCTAATTCAGATACTTTCTGGTAAGAAGGGAATTGAGGACGCCAGCCAGAAATATTTGCACTGGTAGTAGAAGGGAAAATGCAAGTATATCGCAAGGGCACCGCGGCACAGAGCCATAGCTGGCCGGCCGCCATCTTGGGATTTCCCTTATATCCTCAAAATTGATTTTTTCCTTTCCTTAAAAAATAAAACCTCTTTCCTGGGGCATGTACCAGGATTTGAGTCTGAGAGTCAGAACAGCCCGCCTCAGGAGACTGGATTTTTCGACGATGTGGCATGTGAGGAACAGACTTGCAGCCGGAGTACTTAAGCAAAGGATGACATGTGAACGCTGACATTGTGTACTTGAGTTAAACTTAATCGCACTTGATAGAACATTTACCACACAATAAAGTAAAATTCCTCGAGTTGTTTCGCATAGATGATACCAAATTGCTGCATGCATGCGACGACCATAACCATACCGACATGATATTCAAGAGTTTAAGGATATGTGTACATTGTCTACAACATGTAATACAGCAAATTGATGATAGACAAGGTTTCGGCCGTACATAAGGGAAGTAGTTTATAGGATGATGCCGACAGCGAGTTATGTTGTAATTTTTAAGTTCGGACATGATCTTTGCTCCATTGGTAATGATGATGGGAATTGGTTACCGGAAGCTTGTCTCACAGCTGTTCACATAGATCTGTCACATATTAGATAAAATGTTGAAAGCATGGAAAATGAAGTGGTTGAAGATTTGGTGGCCATCGACAGGTAAGTAAGGGGCGCAGAGGCATGGATAAAAAACTTGATCATCATGGCGAATGCAAAGAGATAGGAAAAATTGAGGTATCTTCAAAATATATATTAACGTCCAAACTGGTTGCCAAATTCAATATTGCGGAGCATAGACGTAAACTGCTGAATGCATGCGACGACCAACTGGAAATTATCGAAAATTCACTTTCTTCAACTCGAGAGTGTGTGGTTGTGTTTTTCCCATTATGTGAATGATTGCGGACGGACCGAACACACGACAGAGCTCCAGCAGTCCAGTAAAACTGTTCGGGCTAAATATATGCTTGCGAAAAGTTACAGACTGGCTCTCGATAATCGAAGAGAAGAGTCTTACAAGTTGATAGTTATCCATCAAGACAAATTTGATCGAAATTGCCAGAAGACAGCTTGGCGTCAGCTGGATTTCAAATACGAAATCATGGTGGAAGGAGCGACCCCGACACATAAATCTAAAATAAATCCAGAACAAGACAATTCGGAAGGCGGCATCACTGGCTATGGAGATGATTTGCCCATGATCGTTTTGCTGCTTGTGCAAGAATGTAAATCAACACGACAGCGTGAACCAGAGGTGGACACCTCAGTTGGGCACTTTATCACTCCCTACTCCAATCGGTACAGCGACTAGATGTTTGTCTTTCGACACTACGATACAATATGGTTTCTCGGAAAAAAAGAAATTATGTTTTTTCATGAGACGTGATGCAGATTGGCAAGTGCATGGTGAAAATGATGCATAGTCAGTGCGGAGTTTTGTTTCGCAGGCATCATGGACAATACACCAAATTGGATCTGTGCAAGTACTGTGACGTGCTGCAGTCATTACGGGCTCTTTGTGCAAACGATAATCCCTCAAAACGATGATTTAAGGGCTTGATGCATGCGAAATTTGGCATTATCGAGAGACTCTTACCACGATTCTTCGAAGATTTTGGATGTGGGCTGCTGCTGCAAAATATCGACTCTAAATGCAATATACACTATGTTATTTTTTGTATAACATGAATGTCCTGTCGATATAATATGGCTACTAGACACTTGGCTAAGTGCTCGCAACCAGACACTAAACAATGAGAAAACCTCCATCACTGACGAACACTTCGAAGCTGTTTACAGAGTGAGATGACAAAATATGCCATTTCCAGCGAATTGCACATGTTTACCAGAAGGAATTACCCTCCGAGAAAGTACACTATGAAAGGACTAGAAGATTCATTCAAGTCCAACCTGAACTAAATGTAAGAATTAACTCTTATGAATGAATGCCACCCATACAATTTGACCGTTAAAACATGTTTACCGAGTATGCTTGTGCGAGACAGCTCAAGGACGAAGAATAAATGTGATGTCACAGATGCCATGTGGATGTGTTTAGCAAAGGAAGCATACTGAACAATAGCCACACCAACGATTTTATAGAATATATTATTCAATTTTCCATCCACTGATAAAAAGGTATGGTTAAAATCATTATTCTACGAACTCTGGACTAGTCTGGCATCATCGAGCATTCCCACAGCATTCTAGTAGCCATATAGTGGAGACATTTCATGGCGAATGGAAACTGCAGGTGACTTGAGCTACTGCCGAACATCTTCTTCATGTGAAGAGCTACCATTATTTCTGCCACTTATACGAAGCACGAAGATGTCGAGGACTACTCCCTGCTTCTGAAACATGTACTCCAACAAAAAGAAGAGGCACCATGCGAGCCTAAAGCAAAGATCGGCGAACTAGTGTGCATTCAAACCAACGGTGTATTTTCCACTCGGGATATCGCCAAAACTGGTCTGCAGAATTGTACAAGATGATTCACATACAACAATCATACCAGTGAATGTATTTCCTCGGAGGTTTTGACGCAGAGGATATCCAGCCTACAAAGTTTGCCGATGTTTATTAGGTAGAGAAAGTGCTTAACCATTGTAATGGACATCTGCAAGTGTGATTTCCTGAGTCATGAGAAATATATTCTTAAATAGTAATTACTAATATTTTTAAATAATGATATTTTTATGAATTTTTTATAAATGAAGGCATTTTATACATTAATTATAAATCATTTTATACTTGCCTATTCTTATAGGCAGTATTTGTGATTGGAGATAGCTAGCTCTGTGAAAAAAGGTACACTGCTCTTCATGCATGTGGACTTAGTCTATCTGACAACTAGCAAGTGTGGAAATGACTTGAAAGTACATATGCATGCACATGCGCAGTTACCTGCAGCCAAGCAGTTGCAGACCATTAAGACCATCTGGCAACATGCAGGTGCGAATACGACTTTGAAGAATGTACTCTTGCACGTGGTTAAATGAGCCTCGGTGCAAGAAATATCATGAAAACCGCACCCACACCTATACAATCATAGTTATTGCAATGGGTAAAAAAATTAACCAAGGCATTTACAGACGATGGCTCTACCGAGGAGGAGGAGGTATGAGAAAGAAAAAGAGTCGCAGTAGGAAGAGGCACTAAAGATATATCTACCAAAACAATCACTCATAAACGTGGAATTGAAACTGTTTGCACGCAAATTGTAGATAACAATTCTCCAGGTGCGTTCACAGGATATGCTTTGCCCCTTAAGCCGAAACACGTCATACGTGCCTTATAAACCTGGACATAACAGCTGGGACCAGTACACACTGGATAACTATGTCCAACAAATCAAATGTGTATTATGGTATGTCAGTTTCGGTAATTTATACTCAACACTCGAAATGCAGCAATAAATTAAAAATTGAACGTTGACTTTAAACGAGGTTGAAGAGAGGCAGAACACATTGAACTATTGACACTTGTGGTTTCTCTTTCTGGTGTGGTGGAATAAAAAGAAATTGTTGGTGAATCGTTGATCATTATCCGTTTACATAGAAAAGTGTCCACCCTATTTCCGTCAATTATTATGTCAGTATCCATCATTCTAACTAGTAAGACATCCGAGCTGAGGAGGACGTTTTACCCGCTTTGGAGCTGAACGGTGAATGAGTTGTCGGACTTACGGTTTTCCAAACTAAAAATTCAATATCCAACATTAATTAATCATTCTAGTACGTAGTGGCAGCAGTTGTGAAGGAAATCAGCTATCCCACCGCTGCATAATAACTGAAGGACATCGTCAATTCCATCAAGAAATTTGTACCATCCGATTAACTTTCGAACTACGCCATAGCCTAAACTCACTGAAGGAATGACATATTTTGCTGTTCCAATACCGATTTCACCTAACCAATCGGGTAAATACTGGGGTCGAGACGCGAATATATGTAGCTGGTAAATCACGAAGCGTCGCGAGTGGTGAACATACTTCAGGTGAACGTGATATATATAAACTCTAATTTTGGTGAGTAGATCCTTTAACAATAGTAAAAGCAGCAATATGTTACACACATTCGTACCGATGACCCTACCAGTTTATAAACTGGTAAAAATTCAAAAAAGAATAATTTATGTATTTGTTATAGCGTAGAGTATGCACAAAGTGGTCGTGAGGATCGTGCATCATGATGATAAACAGATCGAGTTTAGAAAAGAAGAAATCACTTTGCATCTGAACCTTAGACTATGGCATTTGGTTTCGCTTGGCATATCATGC
Organism: Dryococelus australis; assembly: GCA_029891345.1. Lineage (NCBI taxonomy): Eukaryota > Metazoa > Arthropoda > Insecta > Phasmatodea > Phasmatidae > Dryococelus > Dryococelus australis. Next base: position 47,134 of record JARBHB010000025.1, read on the forward strand.
ATAAAGTTGAGTGCAGCAGCAAACACGGGACCAGTAGAGCTCGAGACACCGGCATGTTAATATGTGCTAATTAGCTTTCGCTATGTAGCCTAGGGAAGCATGAAAGGCAACAATATATTGAACATGACCCAATGGGCACAATTTGATGACAGAATCGACCAGTTTTTGTGCATTGTTACCAGCCATATGTGTATGCCCTATTCCTTCATGCGTAAGGATCGAATCTCGATAAAGCGTCAAGTTTTTTACACCCTGCCTCGCAATCTTTCCCGAACATCCAAAATTCGATCACCAAAGTGGATGTGATCCACCCCATAAATATATGTTCGTTTGCAATTGTTTACTCCACTTTTTCGAGCGAGTAATGAATGAAATGATTGGTGTTTCTATTGATGAAATGTGGGATGTGGGAATAATAGCCACCCTAAAAAAGTTACCTCTCGCTCTCACCCAACCATCCCAATATGGTAAAAATGATGGGCTGGGGAATGAAAGACGGTTTCCCGACATTGGGACCAGGAACTAAGCAGTAGCTTGCTAGTACGTTTTTTATATAAAGGTAATTAACTAATAATAGGCCATAATCTGCTTTCCGAAAAATTATTTATATCACTCGAGTGCTGCATGACCGTACTACTAATGTGGGGTCCCTGTGTTGGCACGGAAATCAAACCATCTAAAAATATTAAAACTACCGGACAAAGAACACAACGAAATGGGCATAAACCTAATAAAGACAGCGAGAGAGAACGTTGTCATTTACAGGAATGTAACCACCATTTTACATTTACAATTCTCGGAAGGATAATTGTTGAACTCCAGTGATTTGTTCATAAGCTAAGTGTCGTCCCAACTTAGGCATCATGTCCTATTCACACGAAGTATGTCAGTAAAATGACGAGCATATCACATTGAAAGAAAAAATCGTTATGTTTTATAATCTCTATTACATAACCAGTTAAAAATACCATAACTTTTCCTTGGGGAGAGGGGGATGTGAAATCGCTTCATATTTTTTACCTGCGATGTGAGGAAATGCCTCCTATTAATCATCTCGACCTCATTCACTACAAGAATTACAGACTGCAGATCATTCAATGATAAGTATCAACAAAATGCACAGAAAATATGTCTCCGAAATACTTTGATAATAATATGTTATTTTTCTTTGTTTATTAAATAAGGTTTTTTTTTTTCATACTCCAAATTCATTATGATAAAATTTTTTTCATATGTCAGGTTAAGGAAAAATACAAGCAGTTTATTCGGCCTTCGGAGAAGCAAATTGCAGATGTTATAGCACCCCTGAACTACCGCCATGTGAAGTTGAAATGGTCATGAAAATTATAATTTTCTACTGTGAACGTCTATTCTCAGTAATAAAATCTCGACGCCTGTGAGTAGTTTGCCTTTACAGTTGGCGTGATTGGCTGCATCTTCTTTGTATTAACCAATATAATTTGAATTTTTTTTTCGATATAGTCTACAGTGCCAATTAATTTTTTTTCTTCATCGTTTCTCCATACACTGTCGGCTCAGCAGATAGTGCTGAGGTTATATCGGTAGGAATTACATCATAGTCTATCTTTCAATACACACATGAACTGTAGGTCTCGTGCTTTTGTTATGCGTATGTGTGCGAGTGGCTGGGGTTCAACTGACACATGTAAATTCTTTTGAGAAAGGCCTGGAAGTCACTATACTTGAAGATCGCCAGTTTATCACTGAAATGATAATTTTAAAATTTTAAAATGTGCTGTCTACCATCTTACTCTGTCTTAGGTTTCTTGTTGCCAACTGGTGCATGGTTTTTGTATAATTTCATGTGTTTATTCAGGTATTGCTGGCTGGTCGACACAGTAATTCTTGGCAAGTCATGGTAACAGGCGAAGCACCTCGTGAATAGGTTGGATTTTTTGGTCATGGGCTGGCAATTTTGAGCTCACCAGTCTCGAAAACTTCTTAATGGAGCTATATTAGGCTTTTTCGTCAATCTTACTAACAGCAGGTCAAAATTATTTTCTTTTTCCTTCTACCTCTATTATGGGAACGACATTCTCCTTCTCAGTGGGGGAGTACATATTGACTGATATGGCATGGTTGTTCTACTCTGAGAATATAATATTTTTTTGCATTGGAGTGGGCAGCTCGAGGCCTGTAAAATCAAACTTGTCTTCTAAGGCTTTGTATCGATTGTTGACTGGCGCGGGGTTTCCAACCTTCCATGTAAAGTGCGAAATTCGCCAACTTCAAAACATGTGATTTTCTCTATTCTGGGGGTTATTATTGCGTCAGGCAAATCGAGTTATAAGGAGACGCGAAATGAGTCCGGTTTGTAATGCGAATATGTAGGTGAGTGACGCTCGACAATGTCCAACCCGAACCCCTTTCCTTGTACGCCAGTTCCTCACAACATATTTTCTCCGTATTATCTGTCACTTCTTCTCCAATGTCGCTAACATCATACACAAGAATATTCTTTGTCTTGAAGGTCCTGTTATTAGACTGCTCATTAAATGGAATTGGTTTGGTGTAGGATCAATCCAGCTTCAAATTAAATGTTATTGCCCAATGTTCCTGTACTTTGCTTGCTAGCTGAATAATATATATATATTTTTTTTTTAGCCTGGGATAAGTATGTGCAGTAATCCTTCTTTGTTATTGTGTTGTTAGCGGCTATGTCCGTTTTCAAATTATATCTGAATACAGTATCTGTCTGGATGAATCCATTTGTATTATTGCCCCCGAACCAGCCTTTGTTGCAAGAACAGTGTCTATGGACTGTTAAAATGGTGATCGTTTCATGGGGTGATCTCCATTACATTTCAATACATGATTCAACAATAAGTATGCACTCGTGACATCCCTGCCACAATCTTCGCAATTATATGTGTGTATATTTTGTTGTTTTGTGAAGTGAGATCGGAGACATTCGAGAAAATCCACCTTACAATCACCCGAACAAATCTAGCACAGAACACTGCCGTAAATCATGCCCTGTATGAATTAATTCAAGCAATATAAATCTAGTGTTGTAAAATTACCACAAACAGCAAACAAAAATAACGCCTGTTCAGCAGTGATCATTTAGACTGAATCTCCAACGGAACATACGAATGGCAACTCGACATTGAATTACCAGGAGAAAACTAACGAGCACATTATAATTAGTTACTAAAATATATCACATGCAGCATGACAACCAACAATTTCATGGTATAAGCATAGTAATGGAATAAAATGCTATGTACTTAACATAACAGCAATGTGAAATAATTAGTTAAATATACGAAGAGAGAAACCCCAAGAAAAGAGTTGCAGCACAAACAAACATCCACGAAGGACAACTGCTGGGAATCATGTCCCTCTATTCTGTGGAGGGAGAGGAGTCAAGTTGAAGTTGCATAGGGCTACACAAGTACAAGACAAAGGTATCATTTTTAATTAAATGACGCACATGGAATGGCGACTACTAAAGTGTCTATTCACCATCAAAAAATAGTGATTAATAACCCATTATTCAAATGATATGCAGCTGCTGTAGCTCCATAAGTTTCTTGTTATCATATGGGTTATAGTAGTGTTTTTTCTTTCATTCTTGATTCCTGCTAGTGAACTATATTTCTGACACATATTTTAGGACAGTGAATAGTAGGGGAGCATGGGTTTCATTTCTCCTGGGATTAAGTGGTATTAATTGATGAATTATCGACTTGATTCATTGAATTAGTCCTTAATCCGATCTTAAATCGATCAAAATTTTTCAATTGGACAAAGGATTCATTTTAATAGGATATATGTGTACAAAGAAATTTGATAAAAATGTTTCCATCAATCTCGTTTGATCAAATTTATTTTCTTAAATTGTTTTATGATTTGATTAATATATAGTTTGTTCACTTTATTTCTTTTTTTTTTGTGGTGGGTAGCAGCTCTGGTAGACGTTGTCACTCGGAGCTCTGTCCTGATAATGAGGTGGTCGGGTGTTGAGAATGGGGTGTATATAAGTGAGCGATGTTCACCATCTGAAGTTCAGTGTTATACTAAGGTGAGATTTGCAAGGGAAGGGATGTATGTGTTGAGTTTTGTGCAAGAGTGGCATAAATGTTTTTTGGATGTTGTAGACATGTGTTGGGAGATTTGCAAGTCTGAAAGATACGATTTACATGGTGTATATTAGGAAAGGCAAACAGAAGAACTTAAGTGTAAACAATCATTCGCTGCACTAGTTAACGAAACTGTAGTTGAAAATCCTATGAACTTTCATAGATCGAGCTCAGAAAAAAAACCTGGCACGATAAAAGCTTATAATATAACAGACAATCTACATTCGCTTAATACACAATTAATTTTCTCGATTACTTATTAAATTAAAACTTATTAAAATATTTCGCACTATAGTTTATGAAGGCTGTGAACGAGATCTGAACCCCTGAGCATATAGTATTCGAAAAAAGCGAGACGTGAAGTATACTGAAGGCTTTATTTAAACCCCCGTTCGCAAATAACTTAAGTCTCGATCACGCCATCACTTCTCGCCAACTGTCGTCCTAATATGGTGCGGTCATAAGATCAGAGAGTGATGCTCAGTGATTTGTATGCAGAGAGCAATGTATCCAGGGTGACATTCAGTCGCAAACTAAAAACTGTGCGGGCTAGCCAGGACGGTTGAAAGCTCCTGTTCTCTAACCCTAGACCAGAGCTACCACCCCAAGTCTCTGCCCAGAATGTGTTTTCGGTTTACTGGAGGATTGCCTGCCTCGTTTAGGCACCTCCCTCCCTCTCCATTTCCAGACCAGAACACTGCTCTGACCAGATCAAGGAATAGCTACTTGCCTGTCTACGTTTCCTCCTTGGACAGCAAATTGTGTCCTCTTCTAATTCTTTTACCTTTTTGCAAAATTACTCTCCACTGTCTTATTTGAAGTCGAACCTTCTTGCTGCCTCGTTTCTCTGTGTTCTCCAAGGTTGAACTTTCACCTGGCCAATAATCTGTCTGGTTGTGTGTAATAAATAGCCATTCTCTATTCTCCCCTTGAGTCCCAAAGAATGGAGCAGGTCAGAATGCTTGATGCTTTAGTGCCAATTGATGTTTGAAAAATTCTCACATTTAGCATATCAAGTGTCTGAACTTTTATTTCAATCTTATAATTTTTTAACCATTTTCACAGAAAAATTTATTGTCTTTAGATTAAAAACTTTGTTTGAAAAAATCTCATATCCTTAGGTATGTAAATGGTTTTATGTAATTGCTATTTATCGAATTCGAATAACTTTAACTAATGTGAAAAAATATTTTCAACACCTCTTCTATTGAAACCTATCAACATTCGCATTGCTTAGCTTACAAAAAATTAAAGATTTTGTTAAAAAATCTTGGATGACATTTTCAGAAATGTAATTTAATTTCTTCCAATATTATATTAGACAATATTATGCTAAGCAGGAAATGAAAGTGCAACCCAGGATGCCAATCCTGCCTGTAGGATGTTCTAGCCCATTCTGAATGATTAAGGTAAATTCGATGAAAGCATTTTGAGGAGCACACAATGAATACGACCTAGGTTATCTCCTATCTCACTCTACCTCCCTTCTCTCTTCAACTCTGAATCATATTATTAATGCAGGATGAATAATTCCTTTCCTTTGACATACACATTGTTTGTAAAAATTTGTAGTCTCCCTGCAAAGACTTCTTTCAGGTAAAAAATAGAAATGAAGAAATAAATAACTTTTGAAGACTACATATATTTATCCAAATTAAAAGGAATAATTGAATTCTAAATAGTTTTTATGTTCAACAATTTTCCAACAATTATAATGTTAAAAGGAAATAAAAGTAACAGTAATACTTAAACACTAATCCAATAAAAGATAATACAATCAACAGGCAGAATGATTGCACAATGAATTGCTCATCCAAATGCTGTTGATATCGATAGGTTTATTAAATAAAATAATACTTAAAATATTAATTAAAATGTTTTTATTTAATTCCATAATTTTACAAAAAATGTATTACACTATTTTATGGTCTTTCTTCTTGGACCACGAGTCGAGAGCTTTAGAACAAATCCCTCCATCGAAACAAGGACCTATCTTTTTTCCTTTTAATGATTTTCTAAATCAAATATTATTATCGATAACTAACTATTTGCAATTCATGTTGGTAAAATCCGGCTTTTATAGTCTCTCCATCATAGATTTCCAGGTAATACACTCTGGAAAATGATTGCCTAAATGAAATAATTTTATATATTTCATAAGACCAATTAACCATAATTTTTTTCTCGAAGATTCCTTTCTTTTTTAGAGATTCGCATATATTCACCGAATTTGAACTTTTGTTTCCTTTGATCGGATATTTTCACATTGTGAAATATGGTTATCATCAAAGTCTTGTCAATAACCTTTTTACAAGCCATCTTGACAGTTCTTCATCAAATTATTTGTGAGTCCCTTTAGACATAAAATGCTTATATATAACTACTTATTCGATTTGTTGTATATTTCCACAACACTGGCTTTAAGGTCTGAATACATTGTATAGCAATTAATATCATAATAGGTCTTTAATTTCCGGACAGGCGCAGAAAAAAATTTGATTACTCTGTCGGTTTGGATCTAATTTGGCATTATTTCATGCAAAACTGTCTTCATTGCATCATTGACCTGTTTCCCTGTTTTCTTAATCAATGGTATAGTACAAACATTTTCGGAATAAGAATCTATTAATGTTCAAATATTTTTGCATCCCTTGTTGTATTTGGAAAGCAATGTCATTTCACACAAATTGGCTTTTAAAAGAAAATATAAGTACTTAGTTATAACTCTTCTTCCATGATATCTTATCCTGGCTGGAGCATGAAGTTCTTGAGCAATATTACTACATTCCATTAGTATTATAACCATCTACTTTCAGCTCTTCAATAAAAGAATCAATTTCGTTTCTATGTGATGTATTTCCAGATTCTCTCGAAGCGATGAGAAGGTTTAATCTATCGACTTATTAATTATGACTGTTCCAATTTAAAAGAGAAAATTGATCGCCAATTTAACCTTAATATTTTCCACTTCCGACAATATCGCCTGTTAAATGTAGTTTCGGATGATTTTCATTCACATGAACAGTTATTCAATTCATATGATTCAGAAGTTCTTATATTTCTATAAATCGGTGTTGGCAAGTTTAAAATAATAATTCAAACAAACCTTTATCATATATGTTATCTAATCAGTGTTTCAACTATATTGTCAGACAAAAATGTAATTATCGAATGTCCCAGAAACCACTGTGTTTCCATTTCGATATAGAGCAAAAATCGTATCGCACATAGGTTGAAGTACGCTTTAAAGATAAATAACAATATGTCAAATGAGAAAGGGATTTCCTTGCTTTTTTATTGAAATTTCATTCTTCCCTTTTAATTTTCTAATGTGTGTCATTAGGCATATTCAAAACAGAATGTAAGACACCCATTCTACTCATAACAGGAATATATATTTCTCATTTAAAACATCCCATTCCATGTGATCTTGTTTGGATTGTAAATATTTCTCCCTCAGAGCAGATATGACGATATGTAATTTCGAAGAAAAGGCAGACATGTTTGATTATATTACTTTTAATTCCAGCTATTTACATACAAATTTAGTCGTTGCTTTTCGAACGTCTGCAATATGTCGACCAAAACCTATCCTAGATCAATTTTTTTTTTTTTTTGCTATTTTTGAATCGTATCGAAATTTACTTAAAACGGCATTTAATTTATCTATAAAATAGTTTATTTGTGTTTCCAAATAATGATTTTGTTTTCTCAGATCTGTTTGCTTAACAAAAATAAATTTTATTAATATATTCATCACTTATATATTTTTTTGTCCTTACATTCTTGTTTCCAGTTGTTTTGTAATACTAGTGATTTCCACTTCATTTATATTAACTATTAAAATATCTTGCATTTCTTCAAGTTGTGTTGTAAGAGTCATGTTTGGCATATCATTAACGTCCTTACTAAATCAATTTAAACATTATTCTATTATAAGTTTATATCTCTTAAAATCATTACTAATCTTGTTTTAAATGTTTGCAGTTACACTCATGTTTTTATAATCATTAAAATTACCATCAACTAACATCATTAATTTCTATTGAATATAGGTCGATTGCTATTTAAATACATTTAGCATAATGGTGTTTATCTCTACTACATAATGTTTATTAGCCACATCAGTATCTTTCACAGCCATACCCACATTACCAATATATGTCCGTTCAAATCGCAATTCCCATCGCGATTTTTGGTTAAACAGCTATTGTAATAATTGTGTTATATACTGCTATATTCAATCTTTGAATTACTTTTCTTTCATTTGCCTTTATATTAGGTGAAGCATTGGTATAATCACCAGAACACCATATTTGTTTTTCCAAATGTAAAACACATATCACTAAATTTGCTATGCATTACTATGCATTGCTATGCATTATTGTGCAAATTGTGTTTTGGAAGATGTGCATAACTTTATGACAGATAAAAACAATCAACTTTAGAATGTCGACCCATAATAAAATATTGCTGCATTTCACACTGCGGTTTACACCAAACATAGAAATAAATAAATACGGAATTGGTATATTCTTCTTTCGGAGGCACGATATCATGGAAATATGGCATTTCATCAATTGGTGATAATATACTCCCTATTTGTTGTAATTTCTCCTCTTGTATAGTTTTAGAAAATACAAATATATTTTCAAATATCTAACCCCATTTGGATGTTCTAACAGCAACATAATAACACAGGTTTTTCCTCATTAAGAAGGACTGCTTTTTATGCAAACTTTTTTGATGGGAAAATAATGCTATGCTTGTGTTCAATTATGTCTTCTTTCATATTTATAATTACAGGAAAATGTGCATTTCGTTTTATAAACTTCATTTATACAATATTATACAATACATCGAATTGATGTAAAACTATAAACACAGGTCTATCTATAAGCTAGCATTATATTGAAAAAAAAAAGTCATTCTAAAGATATAAAAAAAGGGTGCAGAGTATAAAATATATTGATTAATAAATTACCATTTGAGTTGCATTTTCTGAAATAAAATTATTGTGGGCCTGGTACTAAAATTATGAAATGTCTGGCACGGAGCGATGAAGGAATAAACTCTCTGTATAGCACTTGTAAATTAGACAATATAGTTTATGATCTTACAAATGTTTTGAAGGAAAGACATATAGTAGATACAATTCTATCCGACAAAGCTGTAAATATAAGGTAGAATAAGCTAGGTGTCTGGGTCGTTGACAAAGTCATGTGTAAAATGAAAAAAAAAGTGATGGGTTTAAAATGTAAAACCAAACAAAAAGTAAAGAAAGGAGAATCATTCCAGTTCTATTGTCAACATTAACGGCTCTTGGATCAATCCTTGGGGGATATTCGGCTATAAGAAGAGCAGTTAAACCGAATGGTAAAAGAATGTATTTGGTACCAATATTGTTGGAGGACAAAAAAATTCCAAATGTGGACAAAAATGCAGATAGTTCTAAATAGTATTCCAAAATGTGCATTAACAAACAAAGATATAAATGTATATGTAAAGAAATTGGATATTCCCTAATTCCGAGGAGTGCATATGAGACACAATTGACCAAAATAACCAAATATCTGTGAATGTATGATTATTAATTTATATTAGAAACAAAACGAAGGAACGCATTGGGTGCCATTAATTAAAATCATAAATCAGTCATTGTATTTTGACAGTTTTGGTGATTTACATAATCCAATAGGATTACGTAATTATTAAAAACGTGCAATCAAAGTGCTATTACTAAACAGAACAGTTACCAATACAATCAATTGAGGGCATTTATATATACATTTTCGTCTGTAAATAACATATGTTTGTAAGTGCAAGATTCAACATATTAGTAATATGTTAATATCATTGATATTATGTGGTTATTCACCACAATTGTGTGTGGTATATATACCCTGCATTTAAGTTAGATGGAGAATGGCTAATAAGTTTAATCGAATTCGTTACTTACAACAGCTAACCAAACATTGCTATGACAACCAACCATATACGGTTAACAGTGGTTAAAAAACCTACTTTTACTATATTCAAGAACGAAAGTTTGCTGCATCAAACGCTTCACGTCCAAACGATGAGGAAGGGGGAACCAGGCTAAGGGAATCAATAAAGCTCACGGAGGAATATTTGCCTTTATGTTAACTTCCACCCTCCCCCTTCTAATTCAAAACTTCTTTTAAAAAGGTGTTTTTTGCCGTCCCAGCATCTTGAAGCCACATTTATCCCCCAATTTTCATGACATTTTATATAGTGGCGTATGTCACTGCCCCACATCCCCTAATATGGTTTCTGCACTCTCCTCTTCCTTCCTTTTGGGGCTAATGCCCCTAATCCAATTAAAGATGCATTTTTCTACAGGTATCTTCATATTTTTCGATTCCACCCTCCCCGACCACTTTTTGGGGCTAAATCCCATTAGGCTATGGAAGGCACATATTTGGTCTGATTTACTAGAAAATTGGTATAGTGGTGTATTGCATCACCCAACATACCATGATATGGTTTTATACCTCTCCCTTCCCCTTTTTGTGCTAAAGCCCCTCATGCTCGGGAAGGCATATTTTTCAGACAATTTTCTCGAAATTTGGTTTTATTTGGTGTATTTCTGTGCCCTCATAGCCTCATGTGGTTTTCAACCTCCCCCCTTCACCCCTATGGGAATTTAAGGGGCTAAAACCACTTTTTGGATTAAGTCTCCTAGGCTCTAGAGGGCACATTTTTGGGCTGATTTTCTTGAAATCTGGTTTTAGTGGTGTTTTTCATTGCCCCACGTACAATTATATGATTTTCCTCCCTCTCCACCATTTTTGGGTTAAATCCCCCTAAGCTCTGAAAGCCACATGTGTTTACTGATTTTCTTGAAAATTTGTTTGGAGGTATATTTCTTTGCTGAGCATTTGTATATATGGCTGAAATCCTTCAGCTTCAGTCTTAAGTATTAAATTTAAAGTCTTAAGTCTGATGTTTAAAGACTTAAGTTTTAAATCTTATGTTTTATTGTTAAGTGTAAAGCCATAAGTCTAAAGTTTTCAATATTTTATTATGTATATCACTGTTGCCATATAAACACATGTAGGGATGTGCGAATGAGTGCCGACTGGCGAGAGCGAGCATATGGGGAAGTTCCCAGACAATCTATCACTGTAACTACTAAATCATACGAGATACCGTCATCACCTTAGATGGCTGAGTCCATGGTATCTGCGGTCCCATCCCCTGGTATGTAATAATTAAAAAACTGGTTACATTGATAAATCTTACATTAATAGTGAATTGTGTTGATTAAATAGTTGTTGCAATCATCTCAAAAGGCGGTAAACTTATTAATTTTAGAAATTAAGAATTTGCCATCAGATTACATTTTAAAAACCACAAACAATTGCGTTTTGCATGCATTGGAATCAGAATGGGTGTTGTGTATAACACCCAATACGGATGTAAAGTAGGCAGATCTTAAAGAAATATGCCTCAGTGGAATGCATTTCGAAGAAAGGAACTCTAAAAATACGTAAACAGAAGAATAAGATGCTCACTTCAAATAAGTTACCAATGAATTTAACACAAGGCAATGAATTGATTTGAAAGGAATTGGGATATACAGTTAATCCTAATGGGAGATGTACTTAATGTTGTAGAACCGATCAGTTATGAAGATATAATCAAAAATAATGTAATACATGTGTATGAACCACTCCGAGTTTGTCAATATACATTTCCATCAGAAATATGGATTTCCTATATAAAAACACCAAATTTTCACATTACCATAGAAATCAATTTTAAAGTTAAGAGGAACGATTGAAGAAACACTCAATGCAGAAAATAAAGGAGCTACAAAAATAGTAAGAAACAGAATATTTAATTTAAATGATATATATATATATTTGCTTAATACAGTGGAAATAAATCTGACAAGAGATTCTGGAATAACGTATACATTAGAAAACTACCTCTACCATACACTAAACAATCATTATACAGGACTGATAACCAGGTGGAAAATTGTTAGAGATCATTCACTGAAAATTTATCCAGCTGGATAATATGAAGTTGATATATCGTATAGAAAGGTTTTAGGATTTGCTTAAGACTATAAATATATCATTTTAAATTCTAAAGAATAATTACTTATTCTGATTGCTAACACCCATTTCAATTCCATATATAATACAGCTAATAACGAAGAATGTGTAGAATTTGAGTTAAACAGTTTTAATGGATAATGCCACATATTGAAATGAACACAAGAATGAATGTAAAGTTAAAAAAATATATCGTAAAAAGGAATAATTTAGACTTTGCATACAGATCATGGATTCTGGAGTATTTTCTAACTGTACCAATTACATAAAAAGTGGTTTTTCATGCGTGACCAAGTTGTTCACCTGAGAAACCAATATTAGATGTCATTTGTTTTCAAACAAACCAACAAAACAATTTAAAAGCAGATCGATCTTTATTCGATAATTGCGATATGAAAAATATTTTACTATATCTAAACAGCCAAGCTTATTACTAAATTGATTTTATAAACAAATTTCGATAATGTGGAATACCTTATTTGCTACTATTTGTATAAAATGTTTCAGGAATTGCAATATAACAAAATAAGTTCACAGATACTAGAACCTGAAACCTTTAAAAGTCTAGTAGCATTATATGTATTTCATGTAAGTTAACAATAACATACAGTTACAAAAGCATATTTGATTTAATAATTTAAATAAACTCTAATATACCCAATCCATAAAATTCACAAGCATTTGGTTTGATAAATCACAATAGATTAGTAAGTTACAATGTAAGAGAAAAACTGGTGAAATAAATAATTAAGTCAGTAAACACCGAACCTTGGTTAAAACGAGATGTTCTGCAATGTGCAGGGATTTCAAAAGGTAGAAAAAAAAATTCATTTAAGAATTAGCTATAACTAATATGCAATAGCATACAACTGTATTCAGCTTCTAAGCACCTTTCGACAGGAAATATCTAACTCTGAAATACATGATAACTAATAGATGGGTAATCAAACATCACCATGGTTTAAAATTGTAGACTGGATGTATGGAGTATCGGAATATTGAATATATTTGCAAAAATTACTTAAATAAATGTATATATTTATATAAACAATTATGACTTAAAATGAATTCATTTGTGTTTTTATTAAACCTATCTCTTTATTTAAAGTATATTTTTGTTTTCCAAAGATAATAATTATATTTTGGTAAGTGAAATTGTCTCTACAGTGTGTGTGTGTGTGAGAGAGAGAGAGAGAGAGCGAGAAAGAAAGAGAGACAGAGTGATCTTTATAAATATAGTTAAAAGATGATGGTTTTTATCAAATGACTGTTTTAAGATAAATATAGAGATGCTTTAATCTAAATGAATAGCGAGGAATATTTCCTGTGAAACATTATTCGTTGAATTGTTTATATGCAATTCGAATTGGTTAACTTCAAGCATTTTAAATTGTCTCCTGATATGTAAAAAAAACTGAAATGTTTGATACTGTAATAGCCTACCAGAACTACCAAACTTTGAGGTGACTCACAAGCAATAAAGATTACATTCAATGTCTTTCCAGTTCTACAAACCATCAACCAAGATCACAAAATGCGAACACCTGAGTCAAGCAAAGAATCTACTTTAGCCTTATAATACTTTGGAGACTTTCCTAGTCCAGCTTTACACAAAGCAGACATCAAATATCGCCCAGACTGCCCTTATTACTGTTCAGTTCATGTCAACGATTTAACTGTCTAGTATTCCAAATGAAAATGTCTTTTTACCAGAATGCAAACTCTTGAGCAATAAATTTTGTATTTTACTTAATAAAATTAATAATTATTCACAGCTTACATTACACTAGAAAATATAGTGGAATAAAAAACCAAATTTCAGACTTGGGTATGTTCATGTTAAGGAACTGCATTAATTCTCTTTTATAGTAGGGATGTGGAACACTTCGTTTAGTTCTCAGACATCTGGGAGAGAAACTACCACATTAAATAATATTCAGTATTTCGGAAGAATCTACGATGGAAGAACAGTAATTCAATAACTTTTGAATTCTCTTGTGTTGACGAATACTATTGAAATAGGGGTAGATGTCCGGTTCTGTATCACTGGGGACCAACACTGCCGTAAGCATAATTTGTTAACCTTGGAAGGGTTCTCTTCGAGAGACACATGAATTGCCGCCAGCCTTCAACATGGGCCAGAGTCAAGGTGGCCACATTGAATATTCCAAAGGGCATGCGCTGAATATAACAGACGAAGTTCTAAAATCACAACCAAATGTTTTACTGCAGATAACATGAATGCTATTGCTGCGAAACTAATATTTAGTTGCTGCCAGTAAACCTTTATTCAATTAACAAACATATTAGTGACACCTAGATAGTTTAAGTACTATACACTGTAGGTGTCATTGAGCTCCACAATCAATTTTTTACCATCGTCAAAACCTCGCCTGGCTAAGCATCCACTATAATTTATCAGCACAAACATTGGCTTTATTTTTTCTAACTTGTTACTCCTATATTATTTCTTAACGTGCCTGTTTCGGTGGATACAATCTCAATATGATTAACATTTATTGAAAACAAAACAAATTTCACAGGAGGTATAAAAGCGTAACCGTGACAAATTCGATATACATTCAGTTTTAAAACTATATCAAATCGTTTCGTTCCTGGCTAAGGCCAATGTTACTGTTTATACAATTCGCGCTAAATGCGATTATCTGAGAGTTGTTAAAACTTACACATTCATAATTTCTATCCCAGTGAGCCATATTAATAAAAGTTTCAATTTTTGTGAGCTAGTTTAGTTTAAGTTGGAAAAACGCCTTCCAGCTCATGGTTCAACAATCAGCTTGTTTCAGTAGAAAGTGATGCATAATATCATTAAGTGTCACACATGCGCCTTGATGTGTTACATTTTTTTTGTCTATTGCGCCATAATTTTCATACTTCATATGCAAGAGGAAACAAATAAAGTACTCTACATCTAAAAAATCTGTTATCTAAATATTGAAATAAAATAAAATCAGTGAACTTCACGTGATATCTTGCAAGAATTGTAATTCAAACAATGGCATCGCTATGACGTTTCGTAATTGAAATGACTTGAAACACCACTTAACCTTGGTATTTGGTTCACTATATAGCTGGAAATTATCAGCGACGATGAAACTACATCACCATGTTTCGTCTTTTGTTCATCTTCATCTCCTCCTTGCTGGTCTCAATCTACGGTGAGTTATACGATCTGTCTTTCGTGAAATTAAACAATTTTCTCTTATATCTTTTACCAAAACTTATACTAAGTAGTTCAAAAATTCAAAATTTCCTTTTTTAAAACAAACATTATGTAACTATTTTGGACACTCAAAATATAATCTACTTTCACGATAATTACGGTATTCCCATTACTGTGACATTAAAGATATCTAACCTTTTAGAACTGGCAAAATATATTTTGTTTGTGAAATATTTTGTATTACGAATTTGCTAATGAAATAATATTTTTCAATACACTATTTTAGAACTTTCAAAACTGGTTTTCAGTATTAGTCCACAAGATATTCATAATACAAAAATAAATAATATAGAGTAGTAAATGAATAACTGTACGTTTTAAGCTACGTCAATTAATGTGTTTAGGTAGTGTAATAGTCAAGTTGGCGAATAATAAAATATTATCTTTATAGTGATATAAACATAATTTTTAGGCATTTCTTGCTAAAATATTTTGTTATTATTTTTAATGTTTGCACAATTAAAACGAAGCTTAAAAAAATTAGATATAATTTAACTAATAATTAAATTCAATCAGTTTTCAATATTTTCATATGTAAATGCAATAAAATAATATGCATAAATATTATGTACTAATTCCATACGTATGACACTACACATAAAATCAGCTCGCTGTATTCAGATATCCTGGTCTAATTAGTGTTAAAAGACACATTTGTAATAGTATTAACATAATGTTAATTTTAGTTAATATTATTTATTTGAGAAATACAATGCAAATTATATTTATCATTGAAATTTATGAAGACTAAAGGAATTTACACGGCTTTAAGAAATCCTAAGGAAATATTTATTTGTGTATTGCGCACATTCTTCATTAAGTATGATTATATTATAAATCACTCGTCATTGATTGTATAAAAATATTTAAAATTTTATGATAAATTTGTGATATAATGAAGTGCAATATCATAATGATTAAAAATTATACATTTTTTATATAAGCGAATCAAATATTATCTCTAATATGTATAGACACACGTGTCAGCTTTAGGTTAATTATTTACATATTATTGTCGTAGATAAGAAAATATTCGTTTGAATTACTCATTCCAAGACGAAAAATTCTCAGGATACGATTTTTGTTTAACTTGAATCTGATTGTATACTTTCCTATTTTTGAGGGTATAAAAGACATTTTTCAATCCATAAAATTGATTTCGTACCTTGAATTGTAATGCATTTGTGATGTGAAAGATAAGGAAAATTATCAAAGGTAATGTTTAATAAAAATATTATTTTCAGTTACGTATTAAAGCGTAGATATAATTTGCGATTTAAATCTTGTGTATTTGTATTTATAAAGACACTTAAAGTTAATAAAATTCCCCGCGGCAGTTTCCCTAATTTCTAATATATCTTTTCACGTTATTCTCAGTGTTTATGAAGAGAAATGTATCAAAATCGTGCTCAATGAAAACGTGTATATTTGTTATTATGTGCCACTTTGAAAGTAACATTACCAGTTCCTGGTCACATTAGTGCATTTTATTAAGTATTACTATGAATTCCGAATTTTCAAACCTTTAATATTGATGTTGATTTTCAGTTTGTGATATTGTGATATTTCCTGTTAAATGAGTTAATATTGCCCTCGCATTTCTGAAAACTATTTTGAAAACTATCTCTGAGTATTAACCTGTATTTTATCGTTGTAGTAAGTATTTTACTAGTTCAGTGTTTTGCAAATTATTTTTTTTCGTTGTTTTGCTTGTCGCGACACCAATCGGGACTTGTGTAATTTTTTTTTCAATAGTATATTGTCAGTGGTTTTGATGTATCAAATGTAATTTTTGTGATTTTATTTAGAATTTTTGACATTCAGTTTCCCCTTTTTGAGAGTTCGTTTCATGCGATATTTTGATAAAGTCAGTTTGGTTTCCTACATTTATTTTGTGAGTAACTTGACTTGTTCGTGTGTAAAATTCATTTTGTAATTCTGTCAATCATTGTTACATTAATTCTGTTATTGCTTATGGTTATTGTTTCGTGCTTGTGTTATTGAGAAAAGAAAAGCATATGCATATCGATTTGCAAGTGAAAACACTTTTGCATCAATAAACATTGAGTGGTTTGTAAAGCACGTTTGGAACAAACAAAGCATAAAAATGAATTTTTAGTGTGTCGCATGGTTTACTATTTCAGAATATTTTAATCAATTTTTTTAGCCACATATTTCTGTTCATTTTGGATCTGATGTACAATCTGGTGTATTTGTTTAATTTTGACATTGCTGATGGCAATTACAGAGTAAAAAATAATTTTCCCGATACTTATAAGCAAATATTAAATGACGTGTGTGCCATTTACCTAAAATCTATATTTGTAAGCATATATTAATTGTTCTAAACATTCTGTTTAATAATGTAACTCCACTAAATCATTTTGCATTTCGTGTTAGGTTTTTGATAAAATATCGTAATATTATATATCGATTGTGCGTGACCCTCCAGTATCGATAACCTCTGACAACGACCTTGAAAAGTCCGTGTTGCTTCCTTCTACCTTGAAACATGGCGTGATTTATTGTATTTATTCTACCCTTCCAAGTTTCTTCAAAATTAATATGTTATTTGGCTACATTGCGACCGCTGAGGGTAAGTGCTTCTGTTAGTTTATTTTCCCCCGCGTGTTTTGCATTTATGTTATTCATCCGCAACTAAGGTTTTATGCATTTTTATCTTTGTGCAGCGGTTCAACTTACCGACCAGACTCTTCACCTTTGAAATTTGGGATGTCCTGAAATCTTACGACCAATTCTGGTCCTCGCTTGGGGTTTGGCTCCGGCATCCCAGCCTGCATTATGTATTCATATTAACTACTGTACTGTTCGGAAAATGCCGTCTTCGCCCGAGTGTTTTCTTCGGCGCATATGCAGCCCATGAGAATTTTAATTTTTTTTTTTGCATGTATTATATGCGGCCTCAAAAGTGTTTGTTTATGAATTTGTAACTTAGTATTTCGGACTTAAACCATTCAGGACTGTCACAACAAAACCACAATATATGAACTTATAAATTTTTCTTATTGTAGTATGTAATTTCGTGGCCTTTCTTTACGAGGTCGAACGGCCATTTTATCACTTAAATGTTATTGGGCCGAAATTATCAATCACTTTTAATTTTGGATTGTTGCAACATAGGGGATCCCCAATTATTAAAAATACTTATTAAGAATCAACAATCTCTAAATATATACTTGTGAATGCTTCGTCAACTAAAATAATAATTTAAGAAACATAAATGGAAATAATTGTAATACATCGTAAAGAATTAAAATGAAACCAATTTGCTATTTGTTATGTATTGTTAATTATGTTTCAGAGTTTATTTTTGTTATAGTTGTTAAATATGTTGAAGTATAATTAGAAATGAAAAAATATGTGTCATGCCCCAATCTTCTCTTTTCAGTTAACTTAACATCATGCACTGATAATTGTTTTTGTAAACATATTAACAATAGGTTTATTTGCTGAACTCTTTAAATACTACTTAGCAACTTTGCAAGTACAAAAGTGAATTAAGTAACACTTCTATTTTTTATTAACTTAATTTATAGGCAACTTTGTAACCTCGAAAATTACTAATAAATTTAATTCACTGTTGGTATTTTGTTCAGATCTTGGAAACTGAATTATAAGTTCGGCTTGCATACAATAGATTAAATTTTGGTAACTATACGCGCTGGTCACAGCCAGGTCCACAAGCATTCTGTACTGTTCGTTTGTGTTTGGTCTGTGTCGGTATTTGGGGGCGTTTGTTTTTCAAGCGCGCTTCAGATCGCCTGAATACCTTTACAGTTATTTGGATAGTCATCAACTCAACAGACACCATAATGACGGTAAACTGAGATATCAGTTCAAATTACGTTCAATTTATGTCGCAAATCCAATATAAGAGCTAATATTTTTATATGGGGTAAAATATGTATATTTAAATAATTTGACTTGATAGCTCTTCATTCAAATTATATTGAATGATATAAAATAACTTAATATATTGTAATATGTAAGCGACGGTAACATAGTAAACACATTAATTTATATAATTCTACTAATATCGCTAAATAAATTAAGCAAAGGAACAAGACCGGAGTACTAATTCCAGTTATGTTTCCGTATATCACTAGATCTTGAACTACGTTGTACAGTGTTAGTAGGTAGTTCACGTTTTTCAAGAAAACTATTACATGAGCTACCAATGTGCTGGTATACGAAACAAACAAACACTTCAGACAATGGCTGGTGAGTGCTAAAAACGGGTTTTTGGAAAGTGCTGTATCTAAATATATACCAGTCAGATACATTTTAAACTACTCAAGGGCCCTGTACTGAATCTTCCCATAGACATTTCACCAATAAAATATTAGAGCCACTGCTGAAAGTCCAGTTGGTATATGCATGACGACGATAACACTGCACGCCAGTTCAGAGCCTTGCGCTTAGAGGTGATGGCGCACTTGTTGAACGTGGCAGTGTCGCCCTTACCGCTCCCTGATTCCTGGTCTCGAATGCGGATAAAAACTCTGGGTGGTCGGAAGCCTTAAAAAGAATCTTACTCTAGATATTTGTCTAATTTAATTTCCCAGTGCAGTTGATACAGTAAATTCAAACCAGTTTTTCTTATCTTCTTATCTACAGGAGCGTCCCTGAGGGACGAGTTCCAGTTGGATGGACGTATAATAGGAGGACATGCCATCAGCATCAGTGCAGCTCCCTACCAGGTAAGTTTACATATAGGGTACCCGTTTTTCTTTTATGCTCTACGGGAAAAATTTGATTAAAAATATATCTGTAATGGGTTTTAAATAAACAGTCTACTACCCGAAACAGATATTTTTCATGTTATTTTAAAAATATATTGAATTTTTAATCACTGGTGGTTGTTACTGACTCCAACTTCTACAAGAGACAACATAGCGTATTTATAATATATATATATGTAATACGTAACTAAATAAACTACTGAAAACATTAAAATCTGCAGTCGAGATATTTTCAGTAGATTTCTAATATTTACCAATAATAATGTAACTTAAGGATATTATTTCATTGAGGTTTGTATTATTATTTCTGTAAACAAAAAAAAAAAAAAGAAATACTTATAAAAAACTTAAAAGAAATAAATTATACTCGTTATTTAAGTATGTGGACATAGTGTTACTATACTAAATTATTTTCAACGAAGTTACTACAAGGTAACAAATAACGAATAATAGGCCTTTTTATGCAGTTAATTCTAATTGTAAAGAAATATCCACAATGGGTTTTGCGAGAAACATTTCGGTCATATCTGCGTATAATAATTGATTGCGTAGATTATTTTTATGTTTAGAGTATTACATATATATTTAAAAAATAATTCAATTTTTAACAATATGAATGCAGGAAAATTATTTAAAATTAAAATATAAGAATATTTCAATTAAAGTAATCATTCGTTTGTGAAAAATTACATCTAATTTTAAACTATACTAGGATTATAGGCCCATACATAATATTCAATAAATTTAACTCGAATAAATGTCATGTTGGGAAATCAAAATTAATGTAAAATGATGATTTCAGGCAGCCTATGAACAGAATGGCCGTCAGAAATGTGGAGCTAGCGTGATCAGCAACAATTTCGCTCTCACCGCTGCCCACTGCAGCATCAGGTAAGGAAATACTTTGACAGTTATCTAATGATTAAAAAATTTAGTAAAATTAATTTCTCACATATAATCACAACAGGATAGTAATTATAATCTAAGTGGTTCGATTGTATTTGTTATCCCCCAAAATGAGAAAAGTAATATGTGTTCAAGTTTTTATTGCGAGTTACATTCAATATAATTTATGGATTAGAAGTGCTTAAACAACAAAGTAGTAAACATAAATTGACG
This sequence comes from Dryococelus australis, assembly GCA_029891345.1. Taxonomy (NCBI): domain Eukaryota; kingdom Metazoa; phylum Arthropoda; class Insecta; order Phasmatodea; family Phasmatidae; genus Dryococelus; species Dryococelus australis. Next base: position 68,453 of record JARBHB010000025.1, read on the forward strand.
AGAACGGATTTGTAAATAATGTTAGAAAATAAAATTTTTTTAATTTTTGGTACTAATGGCCCTGTAATGTGCCACTTCATGACTAAGACATCAGCTGGTTGCAACTTGATTTCCCTGAAAACTCTAGTCGCAACGCAGTAAATTTTTTGTTCGCTTTCAAGTTTACTTTGTTCTCACTTCAAAATGTAAACTGGTCGATGTAAACGTGACAAAGGTGCTGTATTTACCGACGCTCTACACAAAGTTCATTAATTCCCAATCGCCAACACTCTGCTGGCAGGTTATCTAACAAGCCAAAGTTTCATATTTTCTGAGTAATCTGTATTAATCAATATTTTATCAATAGAAATCGAAAATTATATTTCTTCATCTTCAGGGATTAAAGTGTGTAGTTTTTAATTTATTTCATTACCTTTCGTAAAATATTTTATAACAGTGTGGGTGTCTTTATCGGTATTATATGTATTAGAGTATCATTAATGCAACTGGTAATCACTAGCAAAGAATCTGTCCACATTAGTAAGTAATGCGTTTATTTTTCTTTTGGCTGTAAATTACATAGTGATTATTTTTTAGATAATTTGTCAGGAATATGACACGAAAATAACATGTCATTTTTTTTCTCTCACCATTTGTGTACACTAAACTCCTCTTTATTTTCGGTGCACACAGATATCGCTGAACCGAATAAGGAAAAGTATCATAAATAGAGATGTGACAAGGAAGATTACTTTATTTTGCTTTTCATAAGATATTGTTTACATAACATATTTGTAATATAGTTACTTATGACAGCCTAGGCAGCTTCAAACAGTTTCATCATAAACAAATGCGCCAAAGAATAATGGCCTATGTGACACACATTTCAAAGAATTGTTATACTGCAGGGGAAAATATGTTGTAATTTTATTATAAATGTTGTGAAGATAACATAAGTATAATAATTTATTTTGACCTTTCAACATAACCAATAATTGCGATAATGTGAATTTTAAGTTTCACTCCATTATTACCTTTATTTAAATTTTGGTATAATTCTATATAATACATATATATATATATATAAACAATTAGTTTACTTAAAGATGTTCATAAACTCTTATATAGAATATAGATATATACATTTTTATTTTCGTAAAGATGATTTATATTTGCGTAGACACGATTTTTTTTTGTTTCATGCATTCAATCAATCAGTCAGATAGATGTCAGAATTTAACAATAGGTTTACTTCAAATGTTCTGATGGCATATTTTTATTCTCACATTATTCACACTCAGATATAGGATTAAACTTAAATAAGGTTCTGAGTATTAGCTTATAAATTGGCTTTGCCTGAGAAAAACATTAAAATATATGTTTTTGATGGGGGAAACATATATTGGTTCTAATGGAGGAAAACGACGGAAGTCCTTACGAAGGAATTTTAAATGTTCGGACTTCAAGGACAGATAGCAATAAGTGATATCCATATTTCCTTTTCCCGAAATGCAATTCAATAATGAAACTAACGAAAAGAGTTACCATGACACAGTTTTTGGAAATATTATATTAGCCGCAATTGTTTTATTTTTCATACCCTACAGAAAGGCGATACAATATATTACGTAGAGCTTGGAAGAGCCGCCCCGAGATGAAAGTCCTCTACCATGTAACAGATTATATACATGTAGCCACTGGCTATGTTAATGTAATGCGTGTAATAATTGATGGCATTAGGTAGGAGTCCTTTTATAAATTGAATTATATTAGGTTTTTAAAAACCACTATAAATAAATGACATTTCAAGTTGAAGTAAATAAAATAACTCTTCAGGTCGTCAAACGCCAAACCATTTCAATTAGATTCTTAAATTTACACGCACCTAATGATGAGGTAATCAGTTATTCACTTTGGAACATTCCTGATAGAAAACTATTGTAGACCGCGGATTTCCTGTATTTTGCCTGATTAACGTAAGACACTTCTGTGTATTCGAAATATTTCCCAATACATTAAATTTACAAAATATGAATAAGTTTTATTATTTTTATGTGAATGATGTAAATAATTCTCGACATCAGTTTCATGATTATAAACATACTGTGTTAAAGAAATACAGTTTTATAAGTTCTTTGATTCATATTTAGTTCGACAATTCGCCATGCGTGTAATTTGTCCGACGAGAGTTCTTTGTTAGTATAATTTTTCGCCTCAAAATTCGTGTATTAACATTTCTGAAAACAGTAAATTTATATAAAAAATGAAATCAAAGGCAGAAATTACATACTGTATCAGACTCTTATTGTATAAACGCACCTTAACGAGAGAGATGTCGAAATCTGTAGCTGGACTCGTGTGGTAGCTTGCGTGGTTTTATGATCTGAGAGGCTCTGTGGACTGTACCTCCGCTACCTCGAACGGCTGAAACCAACTCGGATGGATATTGTCGCCACAGCATCTCTGCAATCGGTAAAATTACATAAAGCTTGTAGTGAGTGAATGTTACAATAACCTTTCCTTTTTTTTTTTTTTTTTTTTGTACATTATCAATTATTTTATCGCTCCACCATAAAATCATCAATTGTCCTTAAAGAGGTGTCTAGCTATTAATATATTTGAAACAACGAAATTTTATTACACTTAATTAAATATGAAAGGATTATTAACGAAGAAAATTTATCTGTATTACCTCATCATTAGGTGCGTGTAAATTTAAGAATCTAATTGAAATGGTTTGGCGTTTGACGACATGAAGAGTTATTTTATTTACTTCAACTTGAAATGTCATTTATTTATAGTGGTTTTTTAAAAACCTAATATAATTCAATTTATAAAAGGACTCCTACCTAATGCCATCAATTATTACACGCATTACATTAACATAGCCAGTGGCTACATGTATATAATCTGTTACATGGTAGAGGACTTTCATCTCGGGGCGGCTCTTCCAAGCTCTACGTAATATATTGTATCGCCTTTCTGTAGGGTATGAAAAATAAAACAATTGGGGCTAATATAATATTTCCAAAAACTGTGTCATGGTAACTCTTTTCGTTAGTTTTCATTATTGAATTGCATTTCGGGAAAAGGAAATATGGATATACACTTATTGCTATCTGTCCTTGAAGTCCGAACATTTAAAATTCCTTCGTAAGGACTTCCGTCGTTTTCCTCCATTAGAACCAATATATGTTTCCCCCAATCAAAAACAAATATTTTAATGTTATTTCTCAGGCAAAGCCAATTTTATAAGCTAATACTCAAACCTTATTTAAGTTTAATCCTATATCTGAGTGTGAATAATGTGAGAATAAAAATATGCCATCAGAACATTTGAAGTAAACCTATTGTTTAAAATCTGACATCTATCTGACTGAATTGATTGAATGCATGAAACAAAAAAAAATCGTGTCTACGCAAATATAAATCATCTTTACGAAAATAAAAATGTATATATCTATATTCTATATAAGAGTTTATGAACATCTTTAAGTAAACTAATTGTTTTATATAATATATAATATGTATTATATAGAATTATACCAAACATTTAATAAAGGTAATAATGGAGTGAAACTTAAAATTCACATTATCGCAATTATTGGTTATTTTGAAAGGTCAAAATAAATTATTATACTTATGTTATCTTTCACAACATTTATAATAAAATTACAACATATTTTCCCCTGCAGTATAACAATTCTTTGAAATGTGTGTCACATAGGCCATTATTCCTTTGGGCGCATTTGTTTTATGATAAACTGTTTTGAAGCTGCCTAGGCTGTCAAAAGTAACTATATTACAAATATGTTTAGTAAACAATATCTAAGAAAAGAAACAATAAAGTAATCTTCCTTTTTCACATCTCTATTTATGTATACTTTCCTTTATTCGGTTCAGCGAAATCTGTGTCCCACCGAAAATAAAGAGGAGATTTATTGTACACAATGTAGAGAAAAAAAATGACATTTTATTTTCGTGTCATTTTCCTGACAAATTATCAAAAAAATAATCACTATGTTATTTACAGCCAAAAGAAAAATAAACGCATTACTTACCAATGTGGACTGATTCTTTGCTATGATTACCAGTTGCATTAATGATACTCTAATACATAAAAATACCGATAAAGACACCCACACTGTTTAAAAAAATATTTTTACAAAAGGTAATGAAAAAAAAATTTTAAAAACAACACACTTAATCCCTAAAAAGAAGAAATAAAATTTTCGATTTCTATTGATAAAATATTGATTAAAAACAGATTACTCAAAAATATAAAATTTTTTGGGCTTTTTAGATAACCTGCCAGCAGAGTGTTGGCGATTGGGAAATTAATAAACCCTTTGTGTAGAGCGTCGGGTAAATACAGCCCCATTGTCACGTTTACATCGACCAGTTTACATTTTGAAGTGAGAACAAAGTAAACTTAAAAAGCAAAACAAAAAATTTACTGCGTTGCGACTAAGTTTTCGGGGAAAAACAAGTTGCAACCAGCTGATGTCTTAGTCATGAATTTGCACATTAAGGGCTTTAGTACCAAAAATTAAAAAAATTTTATTTCTAAAAATTATTTTACAATCCGTTTCTCGTCAATTTTGTTTACTACTTTGTTTTTAAGCACTTCTAATCCATAAATTATAAATTTAATGTAACTCCGCAATAAAAAATTGAAAAACCATATTACTTTTCTCATTTTGGGGGGGGTAACAAATACAATCGAACCACTTTGATTATAATTACTATCCTTTGTATTATTTTTGAGAAATTAATTTTTCTAATTTTTAATCATTAAAATAACTGTCCAAAGTATTTCTTACCCTTCTGCAGTGGGCAGCGGTGAGAAAAACGAAATTGTTGCAATCACGCTACTCCAATTTTCTGACGGCCATTCTGTTTCATAGGCTTTCCTGAAACATCATTAACATTAATTTTAGATTTCCCCAAAATGACATTTATTCGAGTTAAATTTATTGAAAATTTTTTTAAAGGGGGCCATAACCTGTAATTTAAAATTAATTAATTTTTCACAAACGAAATTTTCTTTAATTGAAAATTTTTTAAAAATTTTAAATAAAATTTCCTGCAAACAATTTTAAAAATTGAATTATTTTTTAAAATATAAGTATACTCTAAACATAAAAATAATCTACCCCAATCAATTATTATACGCAAAATGACCGAAATGTTTCCCGCAAAACCCCTTGGGGATATTTTCTTTACAATTAGAATTAACTCATAAAAAGGCCATTATTCGTTATTTGTTACCTTGTAGTAACTTCGTTGAAATAATTTAGTATAGTAACACTATGTCCACATACTTAAAATAACGATTAAATTTTTTTCTTTAAGTTTTTTATAATATAATTTTTTTTTTTTTTTTTTACAGAAATAATAAACAAACCTCAATGAAATAATATCCTTAAGTTAAAAATTTTATTGGGTAAATATTTGAAATCTACTGAAAATATCTCGACGCAGATTTTAAATGTTTTTCAGTAGTTTATTTAGTTACGTTTTTACATATAAATATTTTTAAATACGCTATTTGTCTCTTTGTAGAAGTTGGAGTCAGTAACACCCCATGATTAAAAATTCAATATTTTTTAAAATAACATGAAAAATATCTTTTCGGGTAGTAGACTTTTATTTAAAACCCATTACAGATATATTTTTAATCAAATTTCCCGTAGAGCATAAAAGAAAAACGGGTACGCTATAAGTAAAACTTACCTGGTAGGGAGCTGCACTGAGCTGATGGCATGTCCTCCTATTATACGTCCATCCAACTGGAACTCGTCCCCTCAGGGGCGCTCCTGTAGATAAGAGAAAAAGAAAAACTGGGTTTGAATTTTTCTGATCAACTGCACGGGAAATTAAATTGACAAATATCTAGAGTAAGATTCTTTTTTAAGCTTCCGACCCACCCAGAATTTTTATCCCATTCAGACCAGAATCACGGGAGCGGTAGGGTGACACTGCCACCTTTTAACAAGTGCGCCATCACCTCTAAGCGCAAGGCTCGAACTGGCGTGCAGTGTTAAACGTCGTCATGCATATACCACTGGAATTTCAGCTGTGGCCTTAATATTTTATTGGTGAAATGTCTAGGGAAGATTCAGTACAGGGCCCTTGATATTTTAAAAATGTATCTAATGGTAAAATATTTAGATACAGCACTTTCCAAAACCCGTTTTTAGCACTCACCAGCCATTTTCGAAGTGTTTGTTTTTTCGTATACCAGCACATTGGAGCTCATGAAATAGTTTTCTTGAAAAACTGAAACCTACAAACCCCTGTCAACTATTCAAGATCTAGTGAAAAAAGGGAAAAACCTAACGGAAATTTAAATTATCCGTCTTTTCCCTTTTTGTTTAATTTATTTAGCGATATTAGTAAAATTAAAAAATTTAATGTTTTCTATGTTACCGCCTTACAATACAAATAATTAAGTTTTTTTACTTTCCCAATAAAATTTTTAATTTAAGATTTATCAAGCCCCAAATTTTTTTAAAATACAAATTTTTCCCCATATAAAATATTACTTTTAAATTTGGGGTTTGCGACATAAATTGAACGAAAATTTAACTAAATACTCTTTTTACCGTATTTTTGGTTCTGTTGATTGTGATTTCCAAATAACTGTAAAGGAAATTTTAGGGGGGGATCTGAAGGCGCTTGAAAAACAAACGCCCCCAAATACCGACCAAGCCCAAACACAAACAACAGTACAAAAAGGTTTGGAGGGGGCGTCCCCACGCGTAAGTTACCAAAATTTAATCTATTGTAGCAAGCCGAACTTATAATTCATTTCCAAGATCTAAAAAAAAACCCAACAGTAATTTAAAAATTTTATTATAATTTTCGGGAAAAAAGTTCCCCATAAATTAAGTTAAAAAAAATAAAAAAGTTACTTAATTCACTTTTTATTTTAAAAGTTCCCTAAGTAGAAAATTTAAAAGGGGTTCAGAAAAAAACCCCTATTGTTAATTTTTTTAAAAAAACAATTATCATGCATATGAAATTTTAACAAAAAGAAAATTTTTGGGGGGAAAAAACCCCATATTTTTTCTTTTCCCAAATTATACTTCAACTATTTAACAACAAAAACAAAAAAAAACTCTGAAACAAATAACAAACATAAAAATTTTGCAAATTTTTCCCTTTTAATTCTTTACGATGTTTTTTAATAATTATTTCCTTTTTTTTTCTTAAATTATTATTTTGTGACGAAGCATTCACAAGATAATTTAGAGATTGTTGATTTTTTAAAAAGTATTTTAATAATTGGGATCCCCTTGTTCAACAATCCAAAAAAAAAAGTGTTGATAATTTGGGGCCCAATAAATTTAAGTGATAAAAGGGCCCTTTCGACCCCGTAAAGAAAGCCCAAAAATTTCAACAAACAATAAAAAAAATTTAAATTTTATATTTTGGGGTTTTTTTTGTGACAGCCCCTAAAAGGGGTTTTAAGCCCCTTTTTCAAAGTTAAAAAACCAAAACAAACACTTTTAGGCCGCTAAAAACCCTGAAAAAAAAAAAAATTTTAAAAATTTTCATGGGTGTATGCGCCGAAAAAAAACCCCTCGGGGAAGAGGGGATTTTCCAAAAAACAGTTTTTTAAATGAATACAAAAGCAGGGGGGGATCCGGGGGCCCCAAAACCCCCAACCCGGGGCAAAATTTGGGCTTTAAATTTCAGGACCCCCAAAAATTTCAAAGGTGAAGAGGGGGGGCGGTAAGTTAAAACCCCTCACAAAGATAAAAAGCTAAAACCTTAGTTGCGGATGAAAAAAAAAAAAAGCAAAACACCCCGGGGAAAAAAACTAACAAACCCTTTTTCCCCACGGCCAAAAAATTACCAAAAAAACATATTAATTTTGAAAAAAATTTGGGAAAGGGGAAAATAAATACAATAAATCACCCATGTTTTAAGTAGAAGGAAGCAACCGGACTTTTCAAGTCGTTGCAAGGTTATCGTACGGGGGGGGTCACGCACAATCGATAAAAATATTACAAAATTTTTTTTCCCAAAAACCAAAAACAAAAAGCAAAATGATTTAGTGGTTAAAAATTTTTTTTAAAAAGAATGTTTAGAAAATTTTAAAATATGCTTTCAAAAATAGATTTTAGGAAAAGGCACCACGCCCAAAATATTTTGGCTTAAAGTATGGGGAAAAAAATTTTTTTCTCGTAATTGGGCCCCAGCAATGTCAAAAAAAAAAAAATCCCAATTGTACATCGAACCAAAAGGGAAAAAAAATATGGGAAAAAAAATTTTATTAAAAAATTCTAAATGGGAAAACCCTGCGACACACAAAAAAAACATTTTTTATTTTGTTTGCCAAAAAAAGCTTTTAAAAACCACTCATGTTTTTTAGCAAAAGTTTTTTTCCTTTTTAAAACGATAAGCAATGCTTTCCCCTTTTTAATAACACAAACACGAAAAAATAACCTAAGCAAAACAAATTAATGTAACAATTTAAATTTTTAGAATTACAAAATGATTTTTCACCAAAAAAGGGGGAAATTTTCTCACAAAAAAAAAAAGTAGGGGAAACCCCAAAAAAACTTTTTCAAAATATCGCAAAAACAACCTCAAAAAAGGGGGGAAACCGAATGTCAAAAAACTAAAAAAAAACAAAAAAAATTACATTTTAAAACAAAAACCACTGACAAAAAACATTAAAAAAAAAAAATTTTTCAATCCCGAAGGTTCGCGAAAAAGCAAAAAACGAAAAAAAAAAATTTTCAAACAAAAAAAACAGGAAAATACTTACTCAACGATAAAATACAGGTTAAAACCAAATAGTTTTTCCCAAAAAAGTTTTCAGAAATTTCGAGGGAATATTAACCAAATTTTAAAAGGGGAAAAATCACAATATCCAACTGAAAAAAAAAACAATTTAAAGGTTTGAAAATTGGGGAAATTTAATAAAAACTTAATAAAAAGCACTAAGTACCGGGAAAATGGAAAAAGTTTTTTTTAAAGGGGGGCACATAAAACAAATATACACGTTTTTTTTGAGCACGATTTTATACTTTTCCCTTTAAAACACGAAAATAACGTAAAAGATATATTAAAAATTGGGGGAAACTGGCGGAATTTTTAAAAATTTAAGTGTCTTTATAAAAACCAAAAAAACAAGATTTTTTAAAACGCAAATTTTTATCTAAGCTTTAATACAAAATGAAAAAAATATTTTTTTTTAAAAATTAAATTTTATAATTTTCCTTTTCTTTTTTTCCCCCCCCAAAAGCAAAAAAATTCAAGGTTTCAAATTAAAAAATGGTTGAAAAATGTCTTTTAATTTCCCTCAAAAATTTGGAAAAATATACAATCAGATTCAAGTTAAAAAAAAAAAACGTATCCCCGAAAAAATTTCGTCTTGGAAGAGAAAATTTAAAAAAATTTTTCTACCAAAAATAAAAAGTTTAAAAAAATTTAACCCAAAGCTGAAACGTGTGTTTATAATATTAAAGATAATATTTGATTTGCTTATAAAAAAAATGTAAATTTTTTAAACCCTTTTGTTTTGATTTTTTTTTTAAAAACACAAATTTACCCCAAAAAATTTTTAAAAAATTTTTAAAAACAATCAATACGAGTGTTTTTAAAATTTAAAAAACTTAATGAAGAATGTGCGAAAACACAAAAAAAATTTTTTGGGGTTTTTTAAAAACCGGGAAATTTTCCCTTTTGTTTCAAAAATTTTCAATAAAAAATAAATTTGCATTGAAATTTTCTCAAATAAATAATTTTAAAACAAAATTAACATTATGTTATACTTTTCAAATGTGTTTTTTTAAAACACTTTTTTGCCCCGGTTACTGAATACACAGCTGTTTTTAATTGTATTTTTCTTTAGAAATGGAATTAGAACATAATTTTTAAAAGGCATATTTTTTATTGCTTTTCCCTATAAAATATTAAAACTGATTAAATTTTAATTTAAATTTTGTTAAATAAATCAAATTTTTTTTAAACTTTCTTTTTAAATTTGTAAAAACTTTAAAAAATAATAACAAAATTTTTTTGCAAAAATGCCAAAAAATTAAGTTTATAAAAACATAAAGATAATATTTTTTTTATTCCCAAACCTTAACTATTACACCCCTAAACACTTTTTTTAAAAGTAGTTTTAAAAACGTAAGTTTTCCCATTTACTACTTATATTATTTTTTTTTGAAATAAGAAAAAATTGGGGATAATACTAAAAACCAGTTTTGGGAAAGTTCAAAAATAAAAAATTTAAAAAAAAATTTTTCTTTGCAAATTCTAATACAAAATTTTTTCACAAACAAAAAAAAATTTTGCCAGTTCTAAAAGGTTATTTTTTTAAAGTCCCCCGTAATGGAAACCGTAATTTGGGTAAGTAAGATTATATTTTGAGTGTCCAAAATATTACAAAGTTTGTTTTTAAAAAAAAGGAAAATTTTTTTAAAATTTTAAAAAATACTTAGTATAAGTTTTTAAAAGAAATAAGGGGAAAAATTTTTTTAATTTTCACGAAAGACAGATCTAAACTCCCGTAGATTTTAGACCAAACAAGGAGGAATGAAGAGAACAAAAGACGAAACATGGGAGTTTTTTCATCGTCGTGATAATTTCCAGGTATAATTTTTCCAAAAAACCAAAGGGTTTTAATTTGGGGGTTTCAAATTTTCAATTTCAAAAGTCATAGCATGCCATTGTTTGAATTAAAAAATTTTTGCAAATATCAGTAATTTTACTGATTTTTTTTTTTTTTCAATTTTAGATAACAATTTTTTTAGATTAGAGTACTTTTTTTTTTCCCCTTGCATATGAATAGAAAAAATTTTGGGGCAAAAGACAAAAAAAATGTCCCCATCAAGGGGCCCGGGGTGACACTTAAAAGAATTAGCATCACTTCTCGAAACAAGCTATTGTTGAACCATACTGGGGGCGTTTTTTTTCCCCTTAAACTAAAAAACCCAAAAAATTGAACTTTTATTAATTGGCTCACGGGGGGGGAAAAAATTTTTTTAAAGTGTAAATTTTAAAACTCTCCCAAAAATCAATTTAGGCGAATTGTATAAACAGAA